>CM058047.1:56326593-56365801 GCA_030169165.1 Centaurea solstitialis | reverse complement strand
AGGGGGGTGTAAACCCTCCTATCAAATATCAGCTTGCTGACCTCTTTACCAAACCACTGGATGTGACGCGTTTTAATATGCTCCTCAGTGAACTTGGGATGTTAAATCCTGAAGAATAGAAGTTCTCAGGACAAACAGTTGTTAAAGTCCTTATAAAATATTCTCTCAGGACCTCTTTTCTTAACAACTCCTGAATAACTCTTCTTCAGAGGATGACTCTATTCAGTATTTACAAAATCTTTGTTCAATATCCGAATACTGATGATTCTCAGGTAAGTATTTCTTCCCTCTGCTACTGAAACCTTATCGCATTAAATGTGATAAGAGGATTTTTCCCAAAACAGTACTTATCTGATAAGTACTCTGATTCCCATAAACCATATCTTTCACCAAAATGGAATCATCCCCTGAAAAGGTGGTTTTTAGTTTTTCAAATAAAACAAACTTTTCATCTGCACTGACACGTAATGGGACGTTTCTTGTTCCCCACTACGTGTGTCAGGCGCGTGAACGCGCGTAGAACTCCCTTTTTCATCATTACGTTTGAATTTAGCCGCTCTTTTCTCTCTCATCCATTTTCTCTCTCCTACCACGAGGTATAAAAACCTCATTCGTAATCCTTTTCACTCTTTACGCTCACATAATTCTCTCTAAGCATTCAAGCAAGAAAAAGCAAGAATCTGCATTCTCAAGAACACCAAGAACACACACTTACCACTTCTTTAACAAGATCAACGTAAGTTTCCTTATGTTCTTTGTTCTTTCCACAATCTAAGTTGGCATTCTTCTCTAAAAACAACTTATTTTGATAAACGTTTTTCCAAAAACCCTAAGATCACTTCGTTTGATCTTAGTTTTCCCAAAATCTTCTAAGATTTTTGTTAAAACTGTTTAAAATGATTTTTCTTATTTCTTTTAAGAACAATCATAAACTCCTATTTTGATATCTATTCATCAAAATAGAAGTCCTTTTTAATACCAAAACACATTCCTTTTTGTGTATTTTGGTATCTAATCTATTCTAAGTATAAAGGATTTCACCATTTTTATGAACATATTTTGTGTTCATTGAAATATGAAGAAAAATGCATATTTTGGACTCTTAATCATCCATATATGTTATTTTTATGTTTAACAGGATGGCTGCTACTACATCTACATCCCTGGACGCCCAGCTCTCATCTGAGGCCACACCTCTGCAGGATACTGAGAGCTTGCCAATAGTCATCCCGCAGCACGACGTCCAATTCAAACAGAACAACGTTGTTGGTCTGTTTGATATCCCTGAAGGCAAGGAATATCTAATTCCTGCAAAAGACTTCCTGCTACGCAGCCCGCTGAAGACGGCTTTCACTCTGACCCAAAGCCAAACAAGCCAATGCTGCAACAACTGTGGTCCACTGCCACTGTTGCCAACGAGAAGAATACAAAAGGTGTCCTGTGAGAGGTCATCAAATTCCAAATCAAGGAAAACATCATTTCCTTTGGTTTCGGAATCCTCAGGAACGTGCTCAACTTCCCCAAGAAGAAGCGCTTCCCTCCTGTCCCCACCGCTGACGAAATAGTAGAGTTCCTGGACGCCATAGGCTACCGATGGCCTGTGAACAAGGAAGGCGTCCTGCTACCAAAGACAGGTGCCACTGTCCATAAGTCAGGACTAACGCTACGTTCTATTATATATGGAACACGTTTGGCCTGTGCTTATCGGGCAAGACGGGGAGCACGGAGCAGTTCCCTACAGTCATCCAGCACATGGTCTTCTCTGCGATCAAAAATCGCGAGTTCGACTATGCTCGCTCCATCTGGGACGACATGGTGAAGAAGGTCCGAAGCAAGAACCGGGTCGTCGACGTTGCCTTCACCAGGTTTTTCTCGGCCATCCTGGAGCTACATATGGGGGAAAACTACCCCAAGGTCGGGAACTCCAACAACTACGCCCTCGGGCCTAGGTTCCTGGACCAGGTTGCTTATCATCCTGACGACGTCCCTCTCTCCGACGTCCTGGTCGTTCCTGAACAAGTTCAGGACCCAGGATGCTGAACAATCCACCTCTCCAACCGCAGGTACGTTTTCTCTCTTCTCTTCCAAACCACATTCTTCTACTTCTATGCATGCTATGTCAGTAGCTAACCCCATACTGACTTCCCCAGCTGCAACCACAACTTTTGCGCTCCAGAAGCGCCCCCAACCATCTTCTGCCACTCCTCCACCTCCTCCAAAACGCGCCAAGGCTAGGCGCAAAAGAAAAAGAAACAGGCGGCTGGTAAGAAATATTACATTACCCTGCCCCAGTTCTTTAATAAACCATCCCCTTTGTCTAAAGATTCTTCCACTGCAGATACTCCTATCTCTGCTCCTGTTACACAAGAACCTGAGGTGGTTCAACTCGAACCTCAGAGAATGTGGTGGTAATCATTCTGATACCCTCCAAGCCTCAGGTAATATTTCTAAGCAATCTATTACTGTTACTTCTTCTGTGAAAGCTAATGAGTCTTCTAGTACTCACTAGCTACTCTGTCTACAGGTTCTTTAGGAGCAGGTTCTGAAGGGCATCAGGATGACCCCTTCAACGATTTCATTCTCACGGATGCCGAGCATCAGCTGAACACAGCTGAACTACGCAGGCATCCGCTGAAAGGAACCTGCATGAGGCCCGCACTGCCCTCCAGCAGAAGGAGGAAGAGCATTCAGCACGACTCCAGTCTTTACAACAGGAGCTTGTTGCTGCCAAAGCTGCTGCAGCCGCTGCTGAAGCCGCCGCCGCCAGTGCCACTGCCGCCGCCGTCGCCGCAACTCCGCCGCCCACGGCCGTCACCCTCTCCATTCCTTGTCTGGATAAACAACAGCACCAACTCTCTCACCACCGTCCAATCTACGGTGGTTCAGAGATTGGATGCTCAGGAAGCCGCTCTCCGCGCCATCCAGGAGTAGGTGACAGGGCTCTCCTCTGCTGTCAACGCCCTCACCTCTGCTCCTGCGCCGCCTCCATCCTTCACCACGGCGGACAGGGAGGTGTTGCAGTCCCTGATCTCATCATCCTTCATCCAGCGCAAAGTCCTCAGTGACATGGCCTCTCTCCTCCAAAGGAGTGTGTCAACAGCTGCCTTAGTACAGGCACCTGCTGAGGGGGAGAGACAGCCCCGAGACCATTCCGCCTATTCCCCCTCCACAAACTGGAGAACCACTGAAGACGGGGGGAATAATGAAGACGACGATGATGATGATGATGATATAGACGATGACATCTTCGTCGAGAAGGTTCCTGCCTCTGCGCCCATTCCAGGGCTCGCACAACCTCAGGGGGAGAACCCTGATGCCTCTGGTATGTCTCCACTACCATCCTCTCCCTCTACCTCTGATAATCAACCTATATCTACTCTTCTTAAAACCAAACCTACCCCTGAAACCATCACCCTAGACTCCTCACCTGAAGACTCCCCTCCTAATAACCTTCAAATGGTTATCTACCAACCACCTAAGCTACCTTCTCCTGAACCAACTCCTGAACTCACCTCTCACCCTGAACCTGAACCTAATACCCAAGCCGATCCTGAAACTCAAGATGTCAACTTTGGCTCTGTCACTGGTGACATTATTCGCCTAATGGAGAATAGTCCCAATGAACAGACCAGAGCTGAATTATCTAGAATGACCTTCAGGATCACACCCCTCAACCAAGAAACCATTTCTACCCGTCCTGCAACCCGTTTCAACCAAGAAGCCTCTTCATCCAGAACCCCTGAAATCCGAGCCACCCCTGAAACAATATGCCTTTCATCAGATGATGAATTCATCTCTGATGACTTCTCTACCCCTGCTTCGTCACCCAGATCGCCTCCCTCAAATTCTCCTAGATCTGAAGGTGAAAATTACCCTGACAATTCCTTTGCCATTGACAGGGATGGGCGCTTAGACGCCGTGATAGAGCGACTCGAGAGTACAAGAGTAAAAATCTCTCTTCGTACCTCTTGTGACTCTGAGTTCGCCTATCTCTCGCAGGAGGAGTACAACGAGGCTGTACAGGCTCAACTAGAGCACAATAAAAAGCAGAAGGAAGCTTTCCTCTCTGCTCAAGCCGCTCGAAGGCTTGCATCGGATTTTGTAGATGAAGATGCAGAAATAAGTGCAGATCCTATCCTTGCACAGAAGGCTGTTCTGAAGGTCTTCAACAAAAATGCACAGATACAGACTGGAGAAGTAAATGCTGAGCTTGACTGGTGCAGAGATCGGTTACACCTCCGAAAGCATGGTGCTGCCATCTCAGGAATCCATCTTCGCCGATCTAGAGGCAAGAAAGGTAATCCTGGTAAAACCTGGATCACAGTCAAACGCTCTGGAGTAAAGGACGTAGAGCACACTCTGGACAAGTTAGATCGCTACAACTTGTCAGAGTGGAACGAAATCAGATCCCTACTTCCCAAAGCCAACAAGAACTATCGGGCTGAAGTAGAAGAAGTCATTGAAGGACTTATTGCTCGCATCAGAAGGACAACTGAAATACCTGATGACCTGCTCCATTACTCCTCAGTCCTATCTCAGCAACCTGTTCGAAGATCTGCAGGCACCTCTACAAGAAGACCAACTCCCTGTCTTCCCAGAATGGTTGTTAAACCTCTGGACCTCTCGATGCTTGATCTTTCATTCCCTCCTGGAATCTCTCTATCTGAAGGACAAGTAATCAGAGAACCTGTTCATGGCATTTGTGTTAGCAATAACTCAATCCTACGCTTTCAGCGCTTCAGTGAGCTACACATAGCGCCCTATGAACATCTTTTGACAGTTCTCTTCACTGCACAACAAGATAAGAAAAATCCAGACAACAAAGAGGTTATTCGCACTGTCAGAGCTATACTTGATCACAGACTTGCCTTCAGCGACACTCCTGTTCCTGTTTGCGTCAAGACTGAATACATTAGCGAAGAATCTGATAGTTAGATATTTTGTAATTTTTTTTCTTTCAGTACTCCTGTCATGTACTCTTGTATTTTCCTTACTCTCCTAAGACCTGATGAAATGATAATGATCCTGAATCTTTACTTAGTGAATAGGTTTTTACTTCTGTTATAGCTTGAGGAATTATCACTGAGTCTGTTCAGTGTTATTCCATGTTACTTGTGCTGTAACTTAACTTTATAGAATTCAGGATCAGGATCAGGAGACTAACGAGCCTGTTCTACAGTCTACTGATCCTGTCCACTGAAGTGAAGACCTCCTCCTGAAGACATTAAGATCATACACAAAGAACCATCAGCGACGTCGAAGAAATAGCTGATGACAGGAACAGCATGCTCGTGATCTGAAGACGGAACTCAGTGATAGCAGTCTGTTCACTATCGTATGACATCCTGAAGATTCATCAGGATACACGTGACCCTGAACTTCCTCAGTTTCAGGATTCTAGTCACTGATCAGTATCCTGATCCTGAAGGATTAGAATAATGTCTTAGTCTAATGCACAAAAGGATTATCCGCCTTTTCTGACACAATAGTACATAAGGGCAGTTACTTTACTGTTCCCTCCGTACTTATCAGACCTTAAGGCAACTGTTTACAAACATCCTCTTTTGCACACCATGCTAAGAGTATTTGTTTATAGTAAATAGTACAACAGACCACTCACATTGTGACACGTCACAATAGTAGGTCTGCATGCATTTAATGCATGGAGTATAAATAGGACGTGAAGAGATGTTCTCCATACTTCTTCTTTATCCTAAAATACTCAAGTCCTTTCTCTCTTATTCCCTCTATCTTCTTTCTTTATTCTCTTCTCACTTAGTGCATAGTGAAAGAACTTAGATTGTTTAGTTTAGACTAATTGTCTTTTCTATTTCCGCAACAATCTGTAAATTCATATTGTTTATAAAACAAGAATTTAAAAGTGAGAAAATTGTGTGATTATATTCAACCCCCCCCCCCCTTCTATAATCCCAAACACTATCCTTACTTGAAGGTCGCCTACTTGGGACCGACAATTCTTTACCACGTCAAGCCACCGCCGCTGTCGCATGTTCAAATTTGGCTGATCCATCAAATACTTGAGGCTTTTGTGGTCAGTGTATATCGTGCACTTGACCCCATACAAATAATGCCTCCACATCTTGAGGGCAAAAACCACCGCCCCCAGCTCCAAGTCGTGCGTCGGATAATTACATTCATGAAGCTTCAGCTGCCTCGACGCATAAGCGATCACCTTCCCGCGCTGCATCAGAACGGCACCCAGTCCCTGGTGAGAAGCGTCACAATAAACCACCATATCCTCGACCCCCTCTGGTAGAGTCAACACTGGTGCTTCACAAAGGCGCTTGCACAGTTCATCAAACGCTTCCTGTTGCTTGCCGCCCCAACAGAAAGCGGCCGACTTCTTGGTTAGGCTCGTCAACGGTAGAGCAATCTTGGAGAAATCCTGGATAAATCTCCGATAATACCCCGCCAGTCCGAGGAAACTTCGGATCTCGGAGTGTGTCTTCGGTATTCCCCACTACATGACTGCGGATATTTTCGCCGGATCGACCATTATGCCATCCTGGTTCACTACGTGCCCCAGAAATTGCACCTCTCTCAACCGCATTTGGAGAACTTCGCATAGAGCTTCTCTTTTCTCAGCGTCTCCAAAACTTCCCGCAGATGGATCTTGTGCTCCTCCTTCGTCTTGGAGTAGACCAGGATATCGTCGATGAATACTATCACCGACCGATCAAGCATACGGCTACACACTCTGTTCATGAGGTCTATGAAAGCCGCGGGTGCATTGGTTATCCCGAACGGCATCACCACGAATTCATAGTGGCCGTAACGCGTGCGAAAAGCTGTCTTCTCGATGTCCGCCTCCCTGACCCGCATCTGATGGTATCCCGATCTCAAGTCGATCTTGGAGAACCACGAAGCTCCCTGAAGCTGGTTGAACAAGTCGTCTATCCGGGGTAACGGGTATCGATTCTTCACCGTACGCTTATTCAACTCCCGGTAGTCAATACACATTCTTTGCGATCCGTCTTTCTTCTTCATGAAGAGAATAGGAGCTCCCCAATGCGAACTACTGGGTCGGATAAACTCCTTCCCAAGCAGCTCTTGCAGTTGATCGAACAGCTCCTTCATCTCTGACGGAGCAAGTCGGTATGGGGCTTTGGCTATCGGCGTTGCTCCAGGCACCAAGTCAATCCTGAATTCCACGTGCCGCTATGGAGGGACCCCGGCAATTCTTCCGGAAAGACGTCCGCGTAATCTTGCACCACCGGCACCTCTGCGGCCGTCTTCACGGGACCCAACTCGCGAGTATCCCTGACATAAGCTGGAAGACCCCGTCCGCCGTGCTGAGAATGCCTCTGAGCCCTCCCGATCGAACGTAAGGCCGCGCCATGCCTTGAGGTATTGCCCTGGTTGACGAGTTCTCCCCCACTTGGGGTTCGAACCCACACCTGTTTGTAGTGGCAGTCAAACACTGCCCTTACCGAGTCCAGCCAATCCATGCCCACGATTACACACAGCTCCTTCATTGCTATAGGTATCAGATCAATCTCAAACTTTGTTCCCAAAAACTCCATACAGCAGCTGCGATAGACATCCGTAACCGACACCGTACGCCCATCCGCCACATCGACTATCAGTACATGACCCAAGCTTTCCGCTTCCCGATCCCACAATGCGCAGAAGGATAGTGACACAAAGGAGTGGGTTGCCCCACTATCAAAAAGTACAAGCGCAGGCATGGAATTCACAAAATAAGTGCCTAACAAGTAGTAAACATTATACAAATAAGAACCACAACTATAGGCAATTCATATAAACAAGGCAGATACGTACCCGTCACCGCCTTTGGAGCTGCCTGAGCTTCCTCTACCATCAACTGGAACGCTCGACCCCGAGCAGGCTGAGTGTCCGCCGTTCCACTACGGCCATCAGTGATGCGGAGTGTTGATGGAGCAGGGGCCCGCACATTTCCACCGCCAGTCCCACTAGCCTTCGGGTGTGGACACTCGTTCTTCAGGTGACCACCCTGGCCGTAGTTGAAGCAAAGTCGGAGACCCTGCTTACAGTCTCTTATAACGTGGCCGGGCTGACCACACTTGAAGCACGTCGGCTGCTGCCGACCTGACCCGCTTTGCTGTCCATGGCTATTACTACTGTTCTTCTAGCTATTCCGACTATCGGTAGCTTTGAACTTCTTGGGTTGCAATACAGAGTCAGGCTGTGCTGAAGCGGCCCTCTTGCTCCCTACCTGATATTCCAGTTCCAGCTCCCGCCTCCGAGCGGCCTAAACCATCTGATTCAGGCTAGTATGAGGTACCGCCCTCACAAACTCGCGGATTTCGTCCCTCAGCATCCCCGCGAACCTCTCCATCTTCATGTCCTCGCTCCTGGCGTATTCAGGGCAGAAGAGTGCCATTTCACGAAACTTGATGGTAAGTTCCGTGACAGACTCGTTCTGCTGCTTGTAACTCAGAAAGTCTCGGGTGATCCGCTCGATCTCCACCCGAGGTACGTACTGACGACGAAAGCACTCCACAAATTCTCCCCAAAGCAATGCTCCCAGCTGAGCCTTGGTCATTTCCGCAACCTATAGTTTCCACCAGTCTTTTGCTGGTCCCCGAAGCAAATTCAAGGCGTAGCGAAACCTTGAGATTCTCCGGACAGCCGCACGTATGGAAGACCCCTTCCATGTCAGAAACCCACCGCAGTGCCACAGAAGGGTCCAGCTTCCCCTTGAATTCTGGAGGAGAGCAAGCCGCGAAATCGCGATAAGTGAATCCCCGCTGCGGACCACCCCCAGCCGCGGTAACAGTAGGCAGACGTTCCTCTAACAGAGCTGTGAGCTGGTCCCTAACCTGATTAATAAGCTCGGGAATCATGTTGTTAAAGGCGTTATTCACCTCCTCTGCCACAAATTCCCTAATCTGGTCAGAAGTCATCCCTTGACTATTTCGCTTAACCACCATCTTAAAAGGAAAAATAGTGGGGTCAGTTCAAGTTCAAGAATCCTACCGCACTTAACACATCTAACGCCAAGTTATTTGACTCCTTCGAAATCTCTCGGACATTCAAGCATAGTTCCCGTAATGACAATGGTAGGAGCTCTTCTACCACCCTCATTACCGATCTATGGTTGGTTCCGATCGATCCCTAAGTACTCAAACAACTCATACAGACAGTGGTTTCTAGCACAATCACCAAATATAGATAGGCATGCTGTTCAGATATTAACGTACCTCACACGCAACAATCAACAACCAGACAAATAACATGCAAGAGAGTCATACTGCTTATCACGCAACCGCTTAGATACTCAATTGCAAAAAAACCATAACAACATCGACAAGGTATTAACAGACATTCCTAATCCACATGCGTCTATTAATACAAAAGTACCTTGAGCTCCGGCTGGCCAGACAGTATAGAACTCTCGATCCCAAACTCCTACATAACCGAACTCCAGCATGAGATCAGAGACACGCACCCGTGCCCCCGATTCACTCAAGCTCAGCTCTGATACCAACTTGTAAGGCTCTAAAAGTTTCGACTATTTTAGAAAAGATTTTTAAAACAAATTCTACCAAACCCAACTTTAATTCAAAAGTAATCATCGTATAAAACCGTTAAAACAACTTTTACCGCCAATAATAAATGTAATCAAAACCGTAATTCAAATCCTAACGACAATTTAAATAAACCCAGTATCAAAGTTATTAAGTAAACTAAATAAAATAATCTATGCCAGTCGGGAGTTCGGAATCCTTCGGGAGTACTGTCATGCCACGCCTTTGCCCTTCGCATCCGCATTACTAGGACCTGCAATATCTGAAAGATGGGGGGGGGTAAGCTAATGCTTAGTGAATCCCTACATCTTATCATAAATCAGTCTCATGTAACCACACATAACGCGCCCGGAGACCGGGCTCTTAACCGATACCACACTTGTACCTCCAAGGGGACCACGAGTCTCCACGTCCGATGTCCGACATCCAAACACCCCAAGGTCACTCTACCTCGACATCCAAGAATAGTCGTGAACCCTTGGCTAGACAACGCCACCCCGCACCCGACATCTAGGCCAGTGACACTTATCTAGGGACTAAGCCAGCCAAACAAACACATAACATCCAAACAATCAATAACCACGCGACAAACAATAATTGCAGCCATACAACGAATAATAACCGTAACACACAAACATCATACATAACCACGAATTAAGAGAGAGTGCGAGACAAGTAATATCATCATAACAAGACGAGGAACTCACCTCGAGTCCTAGCTAGCGTCAACACCAACCTACTTGACTACCGTACTCCCGTAAAACCTATAATTCCGCAAAAACCCTAATTTAGATAAATGGTAAATTCGCAAACCCTAACACGGCTGTTTTCCAACAGCCGCCACCAATAGCCAAGGCTGCCGGTGGCCGAAACAGCAATCCAACGGCGGCAGCCACCTTCTGCTGCTTGCCGCCGACCAACCACCCTAAACCCTCACACCGCACACACACTGGATACACGCACACACATTGCACACACACGTACAGATCGCATACACACACTGCACACCATACAGATCGCATACACACAGCACACACACATACAGATCGCATCTATACACCTGCACAGCACACACAAACACACCAACACACACGCCGAACACACATACACGCGGCATACACACACAACACATGCCGAACACACACACAGAGCACACATACAGATCAGATACACACACACCGAACACACATACACGTCCGCGCACACCTACCACCGCCAGGGGTGGCAGGGCGGCGTCCCCTCCTTGCTGCACCACCGCTGCCGTAACGAGGCAGGGGGGACAAAGGCGTCAACCTCTGTCCTTGATGCTGTCGGCGAGAGAAAAGAGAGGAGAGAGAGATATAAATTTTACCGAGAGAGAGAGAGAGAGAGAGACTGATCGGAAAAAAAGGAGAGAGACTCCGGTCTCTTTTTTGCTGCCAACGCCGGAAACAAGAAGAAGGGAGGTAGAGAACGAGGGGTGTGGCTGCTAGGGTTTGAGTCTAGGCTGAAAATATGACCCTATGACTTCCTTAGGTCAGCTTATAAAAGAGCAAAAAGCCCGATCAAGCAAGCATGGGCTACGGGCCTGACTTCTCACGTAAGTCACCCAACCCCTTACCCTTTTCTAATTAAAATAACCTACTAAACAAAACCGAAAAAAAATAAAGAAAATACTAATTACGGAAAGGTAACGAATTACGAGAAATCTCGGGGCGTTACATATAGCAGACCAGCTGGAGATAAATTGGAGTACTTGTTTCGCTGGCAAATAACGTATTCGTCAACCATTTTAGCTATGTCTCGTCGCATGCCAATACAGAAAAAATCCCTAGCCATCATTTGGTAAGTCTTCTGGGTGCCTTCATGCCGCCTTGTAGCTCCTCCCTGGACCTCACGAAAGATCTGCAGTATCCATTCAGATGCTCGAGGTAAGTCCAAACGGTCTCGATAGTAGACCAACCCTTCTTTGGCGACTGAACTCTCGGCGCCGGTCTCGATTTGGGTCCGTAATGCGGTTATTTCCGGGTCATTGCACAATGCTTGCTTCATTTGTTCGTGTATTACCAGGGTAGACACCGAAAGCATATGCAAACCGGCGCTAGCTCCTCTTCGAGACAAAGCATCCACAACTCCATTCTCCTTTTCCAGACCTGTAAGGTATCTGAAACCCATAGCCGGACAACTTTTATATCCACTTTTGGTGCTCTCCTGGCACGATTCGTTGTTCAAATAAGTATTTCAAACTCTTCTGATCATTTAGGATTAGTGAATTTTTGCCCTAATAGGTATCGACGCCACTTTTGCACCGCCAATACTATTGCCATTAACTCCCATTCGTAAACACATTTTGCCTGTGCCCGTGGACCCAAAACTTGACTAAAGTAGGCAATCGGTCGACCCTCCTGCATCAAGACGGCTCCGACCCCGTGTCCTGACACATCCGTTTCTACGGTAAAAGCTTTTAGCAAAGTTAGGTAGAGCCAAGACGGGTACCTTGGCCATTGCTTCCTGCAAGGTCTAAAAGGCTTGGGTGGCCTCGTCTGTCCACTTAAACCCGTCTTTTTGAAACCGGTCGGTTAAAGGCCATGCAATTTTCCCGTAACCCTGAACGAACTTCCTATAGTATCCCGTAAGACCCAGAAAGCCTCGCAATTCCCGTATGTTGCACGGAAGGGGCCACTCCATCATTGTTGTGATCTTAGTAGGGTCGGCTGTTACCCCGTCCCCGGAGACAATGTTCCCCAAGTAGTTTACCCGTGCATGTCCGAACACACATTTTTTTTGTTACAGTAGAGGCTCCCAACTTTTAGGCTCTCGAACACCACCCTCAAGTGTTCCCGATGCTCCTCTATAGTTCGACTGTAGATCAGAATGTCGTCAAAAAATACAAGCACAAACTTGCGAAGATACGGTCGGAACACCTTGTTCATCAAGGATTGGAAGGTGGACGGCGCATTGGTTAAGCCGAGCGGCATAACCAGGAATTCGTAATGTCCTTCGTGGGTGCGGAAGGCTGTTTTGTGAATATCGGTGCTCTTCATTCAGATTTGGTGGTATCCCCACTTCAAATCCAGTTTGTTGAACATTATGGTGCCATGTAGCTCGTCCAGCAGCTCGTCAATAATGGGAATCAGGAACTTATCAAGCACTGTGGACTTGTTTAAAGCCCTGTAGTCCACACAGAATCGCCAGCGCCCGTCTTTTTTTTAACTAGCAGGACTGGGCTTGAGAACGGACTGGTGCTTGGTCTAATGATTCTTGACTCGAGCATCTCTCCAACCAGAATCTCGATTTCATCTTTTTGCAACTGCGGGTAGCGATAAGGGCGAACATCTAGGCATAACAAAAACATCGGAATACTCCGTTAGTAAATCATCGAGGGCGGGGTGGACCTGCGATTCGGCAATACCGGGTGCTTCGGTGTTTGCTAATGTGATGATATAGCTTTCTTCGATTGTAGTTATCCCTCAGGATAGGGCGTGTAATGAGGCCGCCCCTCGATGTAGACCGGGATCGCCACACAATATAACTTGGTTGCCCTTGTGATAAAATGACATGGTTTGTGTTTGCCAATTCACACGAGTGTCCCCTAGTTGCATTTGCCACTTGATCCCCAATATAACGTTGGTGCTACTAATTCAAGCCGGAAAAAAATCTTCGGTGATGGTCAGACCCGGAAGCTGCAGTTCCAGTTGCTTGCAGATTCCGTAGCTTTTAGCGGCTTTCCCGTTCCCTAAAGTCACCTTCGTTTCGCGTTTGCCAACCACCTTTAGTTGCAGTGGCTCTATCAACTGTAGGGACACAAAATTGTGGGTTGCCCGACTATCAATCAATACCAACACCTCGACCCCACCGATATAGCCTCGCAGTTTCATTGTGCGGGGTGCGGTTATTTCGACCAACGACTGAGCGGAAACTTCGACCACGTCTAGATGGATGTGACCCTCATCCTCGCCTATCCCCTCCTCGTCTTCCTCATCTTCGTCGGGTATTATGTGGACCTGAAGGGTCTTCTCTAGGCATCAATGTCAAGGTCCGTACTTCCCGTCGCACCGAAAACACAATCCCTTTGCCTTCTTTTCTACAAATTCGGTGTCAGTCATGCGTTTGAAGGGCTGCTTGGTCCCTAGATGTCACCCTACTGAGATGGTTGGAAGCGGTCTAATATCCGTCTTTTCCGATCGTCTTAATGTCGAAAAGGGTTTCGTCCATCGCTCCAGCGAAACCAGGCCAGAGCCTGTCCTTCCAAACACAGCACGGCTGCCCGTAACCTTTCGCCGGTGGAAACGAACCCTTGAATATCGAAAAAACGCTCGATACGATACACCCACCCGTATGCATCTTCCGCGTCAAATATGGGCATCTTAAGTTTTCTCAAACGGTAGTCTGATCCCGGTGTCCATGTCCGTTCCCCGGTGGGTTCCGACCCCCTTCCAAGATCGTTGTTAAAAGATGGCGACCCGAAGTGCCCAAACGAAAAGTTTCCTATTGACATAGGTGGCGGAATACCTTGACAGCACAATTCCGTGCCCGCCACCATACCTACCTGTAGCTGCAGCTGCAGCTGCCGATCCCAAACCCAACCAAGAGCAAATCCGAACCATCATGTTTAGATCTCCAATGACGCTCACGTCCGTATGTTGATCATCTCCACCATCTCCGAGGCGTCATTCTGGCATGTACAAGGTACCACATCTTAAGAACTCTGGATCATTCTTGAAGGAGTATATGCTCCACATTCCTCATCTCGTGAATACACTCTTAAAACACAACTTTTGACAATCGAGATGAAAGGCGATGAAACTGTCGATACGTTTTTGATCCAGCCAAGTACAGGCAGGCGGTCGGGGCACTACAGTATGCCACCTTGTCTAGACCTGACATTACATTTGCGGTCAACAAGGTTTGTCAATTCATGCATGCTCCCACTGAAAAACACTGGTCTGCGGTTAAATTAATCATGTGTTATATCAAAGGCACAATCGATCACGGCATGCTTCTCAAACAGTCTTTCGTCAATCAGCTCCAAGCTTTTACGGATGTTCACTGGGCAGGCTGCCGGATGACCGTCGATCCATAGGGGGATTTGCCATATATCTCGATCGAACTTGATCTCCTGGGACAGCCAAAAAACAATGCACTGTCTCACGATCTTCCATAAAATCCGAATACAAAGCTCTTGCAGACACTTTTGCAGAACTCACATGGCTTCAAGCTCTTCTTGGTGAGTTAGGAATCAAAACGAGCTCAGTGCCTGTCCTATGGTGTGATAATCTTACAGCAACATATCTATCAGCCAACCCTATGTTCCATTCTAGAACGAAACACATCGAAGTCGACTTCCACTTTGTCAGAGTAAAGGTTGACACGGGAGACCTCCAAGTTTGGTTTATATCCACTCACGATCAAATCGCAGACATCTTCACAAAACCGTTACCGACTCCAAGATTCATCTTCTTACGGTCCAAACTTCAGATCGTTCCCTGTTCTTAGCTTGCGGGGGCGTATTAGAAAATTATGTAATAACATTAGATTAGAGGGAATCATAGTGTAAATAGTTAGTCTATATATGTTAGCTCCAAATTTCATGTTATGTAAAAGTATAGATAAAAGAAGCAAGGTGAGTCTTGCAGAAGACAAAGTTCATAGAAGCCTTCAGAAGACTTTCACAAAAGATAGAATCCGAACAAGTCTATCCTGACAGAACCTCTGTGAGGCGTGACAGAGCTTCTGCGGCCAAAAGCCTCTGTGAAGTCATAACTTCTGTCAAACGGTTATTCGCATGTGCTGCTCATGTGACCTTCTCAACCGACTTACTTTCAACGCCTGAGATTGGGCCACGTGTGCAAGATCCTAGAGAGTTAGTTAGGTTACCTTTTTTAGTAGTATAAATAGCGTGAACTTTGTAATCTTAGTGGGTGTAAAAAGTGTGAAAAAGCTTTGTATGCAAGAAATTCTCTCAAGTCTGTAAGTTTTATATTGTTCATGTAATCTTTGATTTCTATTGAAGATCATTAGTCTTGCTTAATTCCTGAATTGTTCAAGTTTGTTATTCTAGATTAATTAGTACATTGCATTCTTCTTCATCCAGTTTTGATTAGGATTGAATTGATAAGTCTTTCGCTGTTCTTATCTGATTTGTGTTTCAGTTCATCTTGATCTTGATCAATATCTGTTATCTGGGTTCCAACAATATATATCGGGCATGTACATCCCTTATCAATACAACACATACAATTCTATTATTCAGTAAGATTTCAAATATCTTACTTTTTTACATTCCATTTGCTTATACCAAAAAGGGTGTTTCTAAATGAGCCCTCTTTTAACGTTATCATACAGTTTGACTTTTGAGGTCAAACAAACTAAGTTTAAAAAAAAACCCATTAATTTTCAAGATCTATTTTAAAGACCACATCAACCTATATGAACCGATACTGCATATAGAAAAGGGTTGGTGTTTCCAACAAATAGTGCAACTTTTATCTCATTTGAAGTTGTTGATGATGGCAGGTTTGTGTGTCGACCACAAATAGGAACTTCCCAGTCGCATGGATCACAAAAACGATTATTACACCGCAAGCGCTTGCCGAGTTTAATACGTTTACCAACAATCAATTTTAATGGCCTAGAATGTTGAATTGCTAGGTAAGCAAGATTAATTTCTTCTACCAGTAAAGACTTACCCAGTAAACATTTGGTAAATAGTCTCTTACATTAGTATATGTTGATCCAGCTCTCCTAAGACCTGATGAAATGATAATGATCCTGAATCTTTACTTAGTGAATAGGTTTTTACTTCTGTTATAGCTTGAGGAATTATCACTGAGTCTGTTCAGTGTTATTCCATGTTACTTGTGCTGTAACTTAACTTTATAGATTTCAGGATCAGGATCAGGAGACTAACGAGCCTGTTCTGCAGTTTACTGATCCTGTCCACTGAAGTAAAGACCTCCTCCTGAAGACATTAAGATCATACACAAAGAACCATCAGCGACGTCGAAGAAATAGCTGATGACAGGAACAGCATGCTCGTGATCTGAAGACGGAACTCAGTGATAGCAGTCTGTTCACTATCGTATGACATCCTGAAGATTAATCAGGATACACGTGACCCTGAACTTCCTCAGTTTCAGGACTCTAGTCACTGATCAGTATCCTGATCCTGAAGGATTAGAACAATGTCTTAGTCTAATGCACAAAAGGATTATCCGCCTTTACTGACACAATAGTACATAAGGGCAGTTACTTTACTGTTCCCTCTGTACTTATCAGACCTCAAGGCAACTGTTTACAAACATCCTCTTTTGCACACCATGCTAAGAGTATTTGTTTATAGTAAATAGTACAACAGACCACTCACATTGTGACACGTTACAATAGTAGGTCTGCATGCATTTAATGCATGGAGTATAAATAGGACGTGAAGAGATGTTCTCCATACTTCTTCATCATCCAAAAATACTCAAGTCCTTTCTCTCTTATTCCCTCTATCTTCTTTCTTTATTCTCTTCTCACTTAGTGCATAGTGAAAGAACTTAGATTGTTTAGTTTAGACTATTAGTCTTTTCTATTTCCGCAACAATCTGTAAATTCATTTTGTTAATACAACAAGAATTTAAAAGTAAAAAATTGTGTGATTATATTCAACCCCCCCCCCTTCTATAATCCCAAACACTATCCTTACTTGAAGGTCACCTACTTGGGACCAACAAGTGGTATCAGAGCAGATACAAGCTCTCATTTTCTTCTTAAGAAAAATCTTGTGATCCTCTCTCTTCTTATTCTATGGCTCTTCAAGCTAAGGATAACTACTTTGATACCGGCTCTGCTGGAAAGCCTCCTCGGTTTAACAAAGACAACTTCTCTCTTTGGAAAACCAGGATGGAACTTTTCCTCTCTGGTTCTGATCCCCAGATTCCTTACTTTCTGGAAAACGGACCACATGTGCCTACACAAACCGTCCACCCCATTCCTGCTGCTGCTGGCCAACCAGCTGTTCCTGAAAGGCAGCTGGTGAAGCCCGTAACTGACTGGAATGATGAAGACAGACGCCTGGTCAACATTGACACCAAGGCTAGGTCTCTCATCGCCATGTCACTCCCTGACGATGTATTCCACTCTGTCTGTCACCTTCGCTCTGCTAAGGAGATATGGGACACTCTCTGTGTTCAATATGAAGGTACTGCTGTTCTCATGGAATCAAGAAAGATTTTCTTGGTTCGACAGTATGAAAGCTTTATTCATCAAAAGGATGAAACTCTCTCCCAGCTACATCAGAGATTCAACTGTCTTCTGATTGATCTGAAGACCATCGGTACTACCTACTCTAACTCTGAGGTGGTTACCAAGTTCATGGAAGCTCTTCCTGAACATTGGGAAATTTACACCTCCTGCTTAACTATGTCAAAAGACATAAAGACACTCACACTAAGTGAGCTGTACGGTATTCTTCTTAACCGAGAAACAACAGAAGAAACTGAAAAAGAATCTCATAAGAGACTCTAAAGACACCAAAAGCAACTCTGTTGCATTGGTCTCTGACTCAGTTCCTACTGTTGCCACTTCTTCAGTAACTATTACTGAATTAGAATCTTCTGACTCTGACATGTCAGAAGATCCTGAATTCAATGAATCTCTTGCTCTTTTAACCAGATCTTTCAAGAAGTTTGCCAAAAAGGGAAACTTCCACAAAAAGAAACATCTTACTATTACTGACAAGCCTAAATCAGACCCTGTTGATAAGGCTACTGCTATCTGCTACAATTGTCAGGGCAAAGGACACTTTGCTAATGATTGCAGGTACAGGAAAAGTCAGTTTGCTCCCTCCTCTGCTAAATCTTCTTCTAAGAATCCCAAATACCAGCGCCTAAAAGAAAAATACAAAAAGATGAAAACTCAGCGTAAAGGCAAAGGTTTAATCGCAGAAGACTGCGACTGGGATGATGTCTCCTCTGATGACTCATCTGATGAGGAAGATACTCAAGTGGCACTGATGGCCATTATTGAGGAACCTACCTTAGCTCTCATGGCTAATATAGAAGAGGTTCCTGAAGAGATTCCTCCTCAGGATCCTGAAGCTTCTTCTTCCACAACTCCTGAAGCTTCCACCTCTGCGACTGATTCTTCCAGTCAGGTACCTATTCCTCTCATCCCTCTTGAAAGCTTAACTCAGTTGGACCTGGTCACTCTCGATCTTTACAAAGCCCTTAATGGTAAAACCTCTGCTGAAAAAATGAATATTGATCTTAGAGGACAACTCAAAGAATGTCAAGAAAAAATAAAACAGCTTACCATTTTGGAAGAAAATTATAAGGACCAGGTCACTGTAAACAAAACTCTATGTATTGAAAGAGAATTGGCTCTTGCTGCCAAAGAAAAGGCCCTTGCTCAATTAAATGCTGAAAAAGTTACCATCAAAGGATGGAGTGACGCCTCCGAAAAAGTTGATGAAATATTAGCTTCAGGGAGGTCTGACAAAAGCAAAAGAGGTCTTGGATTCACTCGTGGATACAAGAAAGAAGAAACTAAGTCTGAAAGTTCCATGCTAAAATTTGGAAAATTTGTTTCTTCTATTCCCATTCCTAATGCTTCTGAAAACACTCCTTCTTCTTCTTCTAACACTCACCCTGAAGGTGCTCCTAAGAGCAAAAAGAATACAGTTAAGGATAAATCCAAAACTGAAACACCTTCAAAGACCAAGGGTCCTAAACCCAAGAACAAAGTTCTGGGTGGGGGTCCTTCAGTCTCTGGAACTAAGTCTCTTTCTCAGAGTCCTGCTCCTAGACTGAAGATTGACCTGAAGCAAACGACTAAGGAGAAGACTCCAATTCCTCCTCTGTCAAATGCTAAAGGCATACTTGGTGCAGGTCCTGCTCACCTAAAGTTCAAAAACTTTCTAGACCACACTAAACGCTTTCAATATCGCAAATGTTATCACTGTGGATTAAATGACCATATTGCGAGTAAGTGTCCTGATGCTACCAAAGCTGAAAAATCAGCTAAGGTAAAGAAGATTCCCAAGACTGAGAAATCAGTCAAAGGAAAGAAGGTTGTCAAGACTGCTCCTTCAGTCAAGACTCCAGCCTCCTGTACTGACACTTCAGTAAAGGCTGACACTAACTCAACCAGTCCTACTGATAATCCTGGATCCATTGTTCTATGGGTACCAAAGAAAACTTAAACTCTAAATTTTACAGGATAAGGGCATCTGGTATTTGGACAGTGGATGCTCTCGACACATGACTGGTTCTAAATCTGTCCTCACTAACTACCGTGAAGAAAGAGGTCCTGCTGTGACCTTTGGCGGAAACGGTAGAGGCCAAACCCAAGGGTATGGCACTCTTACCAACGGAGTAACTACTTTCAAACGAGTTGCTTATGTTGAAGGCCTGATGCACAATCTTCTGAGCATCAGTCAACTATGTGATAAGAATCACAAAGTTTCTTTCTCAAAGAAAAAGTGCAAAGTCAAGAACAGGAGAAAGGAAGTTATTCTCACTGGTGTTAGACATGCAGATATCTACATCATCAACATGAATACTTCCACTGATAACTTCTGTTTCGTATCACGTGCTTCCACTAATATGAATTGGCTCTGGCACAAGCGTCTCTCTCATCTCAACTTCAAGACGCTGAATCAACTCTGCATCAACAACCTGGTTATTGGTCTTCCTGACTTTCGCTACACAAAGGAATCTCTTTGTTCAGCTTGTGAGAAAGGAAAACAGACCAGGGCTAGCTTCAAGTCCAAGCAGATTTCCTCCATCAGCTCTCCTCTACAACTTCTCCACATGGATCTCTTTGGACCCGTTAATGTCCAATCCATTGGTGGAAAGAAATATACTCTGGTAATCGTAGATGAATATTCCAGATATACTTGGGTTTTCTTCTTACGTGCCAAGAGTGATGCTCCTGAAGAAATCATCCTGTTCGTCAGGAAGATGGAAAGACTCAACAACCTTACTGTTCGATCAATAAGAAGTGACCATGGGACTGAGTTCAAAAACAGTACCCTGGAATCTTTCTTTGAACAGAAAGGTATCTCTCAAAACTTCTCCTCTGTGAGAACTCCTCAGCAAAATGGTGTTGCTGAAAGAAGGAACAGGACGTTGATTGAAGCTGCGAGATCTATGCTGAGTGAAGCCAACCTTGCCACTCAGTTCTGGGCAGAAGCTGTAAATACTGCTTGCTATACTCAGAACAGATCTCTGATAGTCAAACACTTCAGAAGAACCCCTTACGAACTTTTTCGTAACAGGAAACCATCAATCGAACATCTCCATATCTTTGGTTGTGTCTGCTACATCCTGAACAACAAAGATAATCTTGGAAAGTTTGATTCCAAATCTGATGATGGAATTTTCCTCGGATACTCATCCATTTCTAAAACTTACCGTGTGTTCAACAAACGAAGACAAACCATTGAGGAAACGATTCATGTCAAGTTTGATGAATCGGGTCCTACCTTTCCTCACCCAAATGATAATACTGAAATCAATCAGTGGGCTGACTCTTTCTTTCAAGTCCCTGAACCTCCTATTGCTGATCCGTCTCCTCAAGACCTTCCTGATGGTTTTGAAGAAAATCCTATACCACCCACTGATATAACCACTCCACCTCTCATAAATGCCACCCCTATCTCTCAAATCACACCACCTGACACTGATCAACCCACTAACAGTGAAGACTTCTCTCAAACCACTGTTAGTGAACCCTCTCCTACCAATCTTCTTCCTGATCCATCATCCAATGAAGCATCTACTTCAGGACAGGTGTATCAACCACCTGCTCTCCGATGGACCAAAGATCATCCCATTGATCAAGTTCTTGGAAACCCTTCTTCTGGTGTGAAAACCAGACGTCAGGCTGGTAACGTCTGTCTTTATGTAAATTTTATCTCTGAAAATGAACCTAAAGAAATAGATGATGCCTTGCGTGATCCTGCCTGGGTCTCAGCCATGCAGGAAGAGCTAGCAGAATTCATCAGAAACAATGTCTGGCTTCTCGTCCCTAGGCCTCGAAAACGTACAATCATTGGTTCCAAGTGGATTTTTCGAAATAAACTTGATGAGATTGGTACAATCATTCGAAACAAGGCTCGCCTTGTGGCTCAGGGATACAGGCAGGAAGAGGGCATTGATTACGATGAAACTTTTGCTCCTGTTGCTAGGCTCGAAGCAATTCGACTCTTCCTAGCTTTTGCAGCACATATGAACTTCAAGGTTTATCAGATGGACATTAAAAATGCCTTTCTGAATGGAAAACTTAATGAAGAAGTCTATGTGGCTCAGCCTCCTGGCTTTGTAGATCCTAAGTTCCCTGATCACGTCTACAAATTAAACAAGGCTCTCTATGGGTTAAAACAGGCTCCTCGTGCCTGGTATGACACCCTCTCAACCTTTCTTCTCTCTAAAGGTTTTGTTCGTGGAAAGATTGATAGCACTTTATTTCTAAAGAAATATCCTAAGCATATCCTTCTTGTCCAGATATATGTCGATGACATTATCTTTGGATCCACCAATCCCAAACTCTGCGAAAAGTTTGAATTGCTCATGAAATCTGAATATAAAATGTCTATGATGGGCGAACTAACATTCTTTTAGGACTTCAGATCAAGCAATCTGAAAAGGGAATCTTTATCAATCAAGGTAAATATGTACATGAGATGCTGAAGAAATTTGATCTCACATCCTGTACACCGATGAAGACTCCAATGGCTCCTCCTCTGTCTCTTGACAAGGATTCCAAAGGGAAACCTGTTGATGTGACTCTCTATAGAGGAATGATTGGCTCACTGCTGTATCTTACAGCGAGTCGTCCTGATATCATGTATTCTACATGTCTCTGTGCTCGTTATCAGGCTGAACCCAAAGAATCCCATCTGACCGCTGTAAAGCGGATCTTCAGATACCTGAAGGGAACTCCAAACATGGGTCTTTGGTACTCCAAGGACTCAGGGTTCGATCTAACAGCTTATTCTGATAGTGACTTTGCAGGATGTAAGATCGACAGGAAAAGCACTACTGGTGGATGTCACCTATTAGGTGGCAAGTTGGTGAGTTGGACTAGCAAGAAGCAGAACTCTGTGTCCACATCAACTGCTGAAGCTGAATATGTTGCAGCAGGAATATGTTGTGCTCAGGTCCTGTGGCTGAGAAATCAACTTCAGGACTATGACATACAACTCTCCAAAATTCCTATCTACTGTGACAACACTTCAGCAATAGCCATCGCTAACAATCCTGTCTTACACTCTAAGACAAAGCACATTGAAGTGAGATATCACTTCATCAGGGATCATGTGATGAATGATGAATGTGATGAATGGTGATATTTCACCATTTTTATGAACATATTTTGTGTTCATTGAAAAATGAAGAAAAATGCATATTTTGGACTCTTAATCATCCATATATGTTATTTTTATGTTTTTAACAGGATGGCTGCTACTACATCTGCATCCTTGGACGCCCAGCTCTCATCTGAGGCCACACCTCTGCAAGCTACTGAGAGTTTGCCAATAATCATCCCACAACATGACGTGCAGTTCAAGCAGAACAACGTCATAGGACTGTTTGACATCCCAGCAGACAAAGCATACCTGCTGCCTGCAAAAGAATTCATGCTGAACAAGCCAATGCTGCAACAACTATGGTCTACAGCAACTGTTGCCAAGGAAAAGAATACCAAAGGTGTCCTGCGAGAGGTCATCAAATTCCAAATCAAGGAAAACATCATTTCCTTTGGTTTCGGAACCCTAAGGAACGTGCTCAACTTCCCAAAGAAGAAGCGCTTCCCTCCTGTCCCCACCGCTGACGAAATCGTAGAATTCCTGGACGCCATAGGCTACCGATGGCCTGTGAATAAGGAAGGCGTCTTGCTACCAAAGACGGGTGCCACTGTCCATAAGTCAGGACTAAACGCTACGTTCTACTATATATGGAACACGTTTGGCCTGTGCTTATCGGGCAAGACGGGGAGCACGGAGCAGTTCCCTACGGTCATCCAGCACATGGTCTTCTCTGCGATCAAAAATCGCGAGTTTGACTATGCTCGCTGCATATGGGACGACATGGTGAAGAAGGTCCGGAGCAAGACCCGGGTCGTCAACATGGCCTTCCCCAGATTTTTCTCGGCCATCCTGGAGCTACATATGGGGGACAACTACCCCAAGGTCGGGAACTCCAACAACTACACTCTTGGACCCAGGTTCCTGGAACAGGTTGCTCCTCAACCTGACGACGTCCCTCTCTCCGCCGTCCTGGTCGTTCCTGAACCAGTTCAGGAGGATGCTGAACAATCCGCCTCTCCAACTGCAGGTACGTTTTCTCTCTTCTCTTCCAAACCACATTCTTCTACTTCTATGCATGCTATGTCAGTAGCTAACCCCATACTGACTTCCCCAGCTGCAACCACAACTTCTGCGCTCCAGAAGCGCCCCCAACCATCTTCTGCCACTCCTCCACCTCCTCCAAAACGCGCCAAGTCTAAGGCGCAGAAGAAAAAGAAACAGGCGGCTGGTAAGAAATATTACATTACCCTGCCCCAGTACTTTAATAAACCATCTCCTTTATCTAAAAATTCTTCCACTGCAGATACTCCTATCTCTGCTCCTGGTACACAAGAACCTAAGGTTGTTCAACTCGAACACTCAGAGAATGTGGAGGGTAATCGTTCTGATACCCTCCTAGCCTCAGGTAATACTTCTAAGCAAACTGTTACCTTTTCTTCTTCTATGAAAGCTACTGAGTCTTCTAGTACTCATTTAGCTCCTCTATTTACAGGTTCTTTAGGAGCAGGTTCTGAAGGGCATCCCCAACTTCATCAGGATGACCCCTTCAATGATTTTATTCTCACGGATGTCGAGCATCAGCTGAACACAGCTGAGCTTCGCAGGCAGTCCGCTGAACGGAACCTGCAGGAGGCCCGCACAGCCCTCCAGCAGAAGGAGGCAGAGCATTCAGCACGTCTCCAGACTTTACAACAGGAGCTTGCTGCTGCCAAAGCTGCTGCAAGCCGCTGCTGAAGCCGCCGCCGCCAGTGCCACTGCCGCCGTCGTCGCCGCAACTCCGCCGCCCACGGCCGTCACCCTCTCCATTCCTTGTCTGGATAACATCCACGACAAGGTTTCACAAGTTGCCTCCTCCTCCACCAACCTTCAGGCATCTATTGATGACCTGAAGGCAACGGCTCTCCCTGCGCTCTCCACAACAATCAACAACAGCACCAACACTCTCACCACCTTCCAATCAACGGTGGTTCAGAGGTTGGATGCTCAGGAAGCTGCCATCCGCGCCATCCAGGAGCAGGTGACAGGGCTCTCCTCTGCTGTTAACGCCCTCACATCTGCTCCTGCGCCGCCTCCATCTTTCACCACGGCGGACAGGGAGTGTTGCAGTCCCTGATCTCATCATCATACATCACGCGCAAAGTCCTCGGTGACATGGCCTCTCTCCTCCAAAGGAGTGTATCAACAACTGCCTTAGTGCAGGCACCTGTTGAGGGGGAGAGACAGCCCCGAGACCATTCCGCCTATTCCCCCTCCACGAACTGGAGAACCACTGAAGCTGGGGGGAATAATGAAGACGAGGATGATGATGATGAAGATGATGATGATGATATAGACGACGACATCTTCGTCGAAAAGGTTCCTACCTCTGCGCCCATTCCAGGGCTCGCACAACCTCAGGGGGAGAACCCTGATGCCTCTGGTATGTCTCTACTACCATCCTCTCCCTCTTCCTCTGATAACCAACCTATCTCTATTCTTCTTAAAACCAAACCTACCTCTGAAACCATCATCTTAGACACCTCACCTGAAGACTCCCTCCTAATAACCTTCAAATGGTTATCTACCAACCTCCTAAACTATCTTCTCCTGAACCATCTCCTGAAATCACCTCTCACACTGAACCTGAACCTAATACCCAAGCCGATCCTGAAGATGTCAACTATGGTTCTGTCACTGGTGACATTATTCGCCTAATGGAGAATAGTCCCAATGAACAGACCAGGGCTGAATTATCTACTATGACCTTCAGAATCACACCCCTCAACCAAGAAACCTTTACTACCCGTCCTACAACCCGTTTCAACCAAGAAGCCTCTTCATCCAGAACCCCTGAAATCCGAGCCACCCCTGATACAATATGCCTTTCATCAGATGATGAATTCATCTCTGATGATTTCTCTACCCCTGCTTCTTCACCCAGATCGCCTCCCTCAAACTCTCCTAGATCTGAAGGTGAAAATTACCCTGACAATTCCTTTGCCATTGACAGGGATGGGCGCTTAGACGCCGTGATAGAGCGACTCGAGAGTACAAGAGTAAAAATCCCTCTTCGTACCTCTTGTGACTCCGAGTTCGCCTATCTCTCGCAGGAGGAGTACAACGAAGCTGTACAGGCTCAACTAGAGCACAATAAAAAGCAGAAGGAAGCTTTCCTCTCTGCCCAAGCCGCTCGAAGGCTTGCATCGGATTTTGTAGATGAAGATGCAGAAATAAGTGCAGATCCTATCCTTGCACAGAAGGCTGTTCTGAAGGTCTTCAACAAAAATGCAGAGGTACAGACTGGAGAAGTAAACGCTGAGCTTGACTGGTGCAGAGATCGGTTACACCTCCGAAAGCATGGTGCTGCCATCTCAGGAATCCATCTTCGCCGATCTAGAGGCAAGAAAGGTAATCCTAGCAAAATCTGGATCACAGTCAAACGCTCTGGAGTAAAGGACGCAGAGCACACTCTGGACAAGTTAGATCGTTACAACTTGTCAGAGTGGAACGAAATCAGATCCCTACTTCCCAATGCCAACAAGAACTGTCGGGCTGAAGTAGAAGAAGTCATTGAAGGACTTATTTCTCGCATCAGAAGGACAACTGAAATACCTGATGACCTGCTCCATTACTCTTCAGTCCTATCTCAGCAACCAGTTCGAAGATCTGCAGGCACCTCTACAAGAAGACCTACTCCCTGTCTTCCCAGAATGGTTGTTAAACCTCTGGACCTCTCAATGCTTGATCTTTCACTCCCTCCTGGAATCTCTCTATCTGAAGGACAAGTAATCAGAGAACCTGTTCATGGCATTTGTGTTAGCGATAACTCAAAAATCCTACGCTTTCAGCGCTTCAGTGAGCTACACATAGCGCCCTATGAACATCTTTTGACAGTTCTCTTCACTGCACAACAAGATAAGAAAAATCCAGACAACAAAGAGATTATTCGCACTGTCAGAGCTATACTTGATCACAGACTTGCCTTCAGCGACACTCCTGTCCCTGTTTGCGTCAAGACTGAATACATTAGCGAAGAATCTAATAGTTAGATATTTTGTAATTTTTTTCTTTCAGTACTCCTGTCATGTACTCTTGTATTTTCCTTACTCTTGTAATACTTAAATGAGATTAATGAGAATGCAATTCAGTGCATTGTACTTCATTCCATCATAGTACTGAAAAAGATCCCTCAAAACAGTAAATGGGACATGTACCTTTATGAGTTCTATTTCCTACTGTTTAGTTCTAGACTTAGATTTATTTCTAACTTTTCTAGATTAAGACAATTACTCTATTGTCTTATCATTATCATTTAGGGGGAGATTGTTGATCCAGCTCTCCTAAGACCTGATGAAATGATAATGATCCTGAATCTTTACTTAGTGAATAGGTTTTTACTTCTGTTATAGCTTGAGGAATTATCACTGAGTCTGTTCAGTGTTATTCCATGTTACTTGTGCTGTAACTTAACTTTATAGATTTCAGGATCAGGATCAGGAGACTAACGAGCCTGTTCTGCAGTTTACTGATCCTGTCCACTGAAGTAAAGACCTCCTCCTGAAGACATTAAGATCATACACAAAGAACCATCAGCGACGTCGAAGAAATAGCTGATGACAGGAACAGCATGCTCGTGATCTGAAGACGGAACTCAGTGATAGCAGTCTGTTCACTATCGTATGACATCCTGAAGATTAATCAGGATACACGTGACCCTGAACTTCCTCAGTTTCAGGACTCTAGTCACTGATCAGTATCCTGATCCTGAAGGATTAGAACAATGTCTTAGTCTAATGCACAAAAGGATTATCTGCCTTTACTGACACAATAGTACATAAGGGCAGTTACTTTACTGTTCCCTCCGTACTTATCAGACCTCAAGGCAACTGTTTACAAACATCCCCTTTTGCACACCATGCTAAGAGTATTTGTTTATAGTAAATAGTACAACAGACCACTCACATTGTGACACGTTACAATAGTAGGTCTGCATGCATTTAATGCATGGAGTATAAATAGGACGTGAAGAGATGTTCTCCATACTTCTTCATCATCCAAAAATACTCAAGTCCTTTCTCTCTTATTCCCTCTATCTTCTTTCTTTATTCTCTTCTCACTTAGTGCATAGTGAAAGAACTTAGATTGTTTAGTTTAGACTATTAGTCTTTTCTATTTCCGCAACAATCTGTAAATTCATTTTGTTAATACAACAAGAATTTAAAAGTAAAAAATTGTGTGATTATATTCAACCCCCCCCCCCCCCTTCTATAATCCCAAACACTATCCTTACTTGAAGGTCACCTACTTGGGACCAACAGTATATCATAGTCAAAAAAAATATTAGTTAAATTACTTAATTAAGTTATACAGACCGTACGTCGTTGCGACAAGCAAGTCCATTAGAAATTAGGTCCAACAACACTTTGGCAAACACCTCACACATGTTAGTTAATTGCAAGTTCTTTAAAAGCCTCAATTCCACATTCTACTTTGTACCTTCTACTCATCTCACGGATCTCACTAGATCCATTCTAGTAATTTGGCTAGTAATAAGAGAAAAAAGTGTACTAATATATCGCTTAGAAGATGTAACCTCATGTTTCACAAATCTTCATGATAGATCTAAACCACAAGTTCAGAGAAATCATTTAATGAGAACACTAGATGATATGCACAGCACTGGTTTATGGTATTCATATAAATCAAGTGAAATGCAACCAAAAGTGATTCAACATTCATACAAACAAGTATCATTTTTTAGGAGTAGACAACGAGAGGAGCAGATCTATGGAGAGAAGATTAAACAAATTCTCTTGAAGTGCCATTTTTGTTTGGATTGAGAGAAGAAGCAAACAAATCTGGAGGAAAAATAAGATGGAGATGAAAAAGGGGATGGGATGGGGAAGGGTAAAAGGGGGAAAATGGATTGAATAAAGGGCCAATTGTATAGGACATGGGATTTCTAGCTGAGCGAATAAGCAATATCTGCTATACGGGCCAATAAGCTATACCGAGCAGCCTCATAGTGTTAGATTAATCTCCATTATCTATGTAAATAGTGTATATATATATATGTGTGTGTGTGAGAGAGAGAGAGAGAGTATAGGTAGTTATTTAGTGAAAGGGTGTGATTATTCACTAAGGGGTGTGATTGTTCATGAAGAGGTGTGATGCTTCATGAAACAACACCACCATATCGAACCATTGTGATGGTTCGAAGGTACCCTTTTAGTGCCTATAAATATGTGTCGATGTAAACAATTTCCAGAATTCCAGTTGTGACTTTTTCAAGAAATATCAATAGAAATTTTGGTTGTTTGTTATATCGATCTAACACATAGTCTTCAGCTGTTAATTTCAAGCTTATTATGCTTCTGAAAAAATTGTAATAGAAGAATAGAACACATAATCTCGCATACTAGAAGTAAGAAACTAACCAACAAACCCATGATCATCTCTTGAAAATTATCCGTTACTTCATTTTTTGTCGTCAAATGGTCCACCACTCAAAAAAAATCTTAAGTCCGCCTCTAGCTTCTTCTTGCCAGAAAGGATTGCATTATCCATTATTGAGTAGTCTTTGTTTTTCTTCTTTTCTGTGAAACTTGGAAAGGATTTCATCATCCATGAATATCGAAAGTTAATAGGAATCCACAACCACTGAGTTTTCTTCACTGAGTGTTAACTGTTAAGTCATATCACTGAGTTTTGTGTGTAAATGTTAACTATTAAGTGAAGTGAAGTGAAGGGAAATTGTTAGCATATTTGACAATTGCTGGTGTTTGCAAATTGTTTAGGATATTTGACAAGTATGGATAAGCTTTTAACAATATATGAAGGGTAACTTGGTTTCTTTTGTAGTGTAGTTATATGCATCTATTTTTCCATTGAACATTTCCATAAAGAAACAAGAATACATGAATCAGAAAGATTTTAATTAAACTATTTGATGCAGGTTCTTAATTTTGACCAACAATCAATTAGATGACTTGAAAGAGCATAACTTGCACATATCGTGCATCTCAACCGGTAACTTGTCAAATTTTGTTTTTTTCTTGACTTACATAGACTGAGTTTTAGTTGTGTTAGAATATATTGTAAATATAGACTCTATTTTAGGGTTTCTGATGGGCCGTATGGGCCTTTGCTGGTTTAGGGTTTCGTTACTCGTGTCTATATATACACACATCTCTTCTTTGTAATTATATATTCAGTAAATAGAAAACAAATACCCTTCTTCTTTCTGTCCCTCTGTTTACATGGTATCAGTGCCTTAGCCCTAGGGTTTTCGGCGGTCAACAGTACTTCCGGCGGTGAACAGTACTTCCGGCAGCGTGAACAATACTTCGGCAGCGTGAATGGTGTTTTCGGCAGCGATTCTGGTTTTTTTTCAAGTTTTTTGGCTTGATTTTCCGATTTGATTTTCTGGATTGAGCTGCTGGTTCGTTTTTGGTCCACTGTTTGTTTTCTGGCACCGTGTGAGTGCGTCGTTAATCGTTGACCTTCAAAATTTAGAGGGTACACTGTGTAAATCTGTCTAGTTAAGCTATATGATTAATCTGGTATCTGAGTAACTATAGTCTACTCTGCGTAATTTAGTTTGTTTTATTACATCATGGATGAATCTGGCGACAAGTCCTCTGGAGTTGAGAACTCCGCTACTTCCATTGCTGCGTTTGTTGACTCTGGTAAATGCTTTGTATCATCCCCCTCCAATTGGATCATTGATTATGGGGTAGATCATATGACAGATAATCATAGTCTACTTTGTAACTTCAGTGAACATCGATCTTTTCATGAGGTCAAAGTCGCCAACGGATCCATCTTACAAGCGATTGGATCCGGAACAGTTAGACTTTTTGAATCTATGTCATTATCATCTATATTATTCCTACCCAAGTTTAGGTTTAATTTGCTATCAGTTAGCAAAATTACTCGTGCATTGAACTGCAGTGTCAAATTCTATCCCTATCATTGTATTTTTAAAGATCTTTCAACAAAGCAAATCATTGGTAGAGGACGAGAATCGGGTGGACTCTTATATCTTTGAACCTGAGGAGGTAAAATCACAAGCAGGCTTGGCATCGTTATCTCCTTTCGAACTACATTGTCGTTTGGGGCATCCATCTCTTCAAAGTTTAAAGAGATTATATCCTCAACTTTCACATCTATCATCGCTAGATTGCGACTCATGCCAATTTGCTAAGCATCACCGTGTTCACTTAATCCCAAGTGATAATAAGCGAGCTGCATCCCCATTTGAATTAGTTCATTCAGATGTATGGGGACCTTGTCCCATCACGTCTAAGAGAGAGTTCAAGTATTTGTTACGTTTGTGGATGATTTCTCTCGGGTTACATGGCTATATCTAATGAAGAATCGATCTGAAGTTTTCACTCATTTTTGTACATTTGTTGCTGAGGTTAAAACACAATTTGGTGTCTCTGTGAAAACCTTGCGTAGCGACAATGTAAAAGAATATACTTCAGATGCCTTTAGGTCTTTTATGCTTCGGCAAGGTATTCATCATGAATCTTCGTGTGTTGATACACCCGCCCAGAATGGAGTTGTTGAACGGAAAAATCGCCACCTTCTTGAAGTGGCTCGTGCACTATTATTTCAAATGACTGTACTGAAACCATTCTGGGCAGATGCAATTGCCACTGCCTGCTTTCTAATCAACCGTATGCCATCTGCCGTTCTGCATGGGGAGATTCCAATGTCAATTCTTGTTGCTGATCAACGCTTGTTCTTGATTGAACCAAAGATATTTGGTTGTAGTTGCTTTGTTCGAGATACTCTACCTCACCTTAGTAAATTAGATCCAAAGACTCTTAAATGTGTTTTCCTGGGATATTCTCGTCTTCAGAAAGGTTATAGATGTTTCTCACTTGTCCTCAATCGTTACATTATCTCACGGGATGTCACCTTTACAGAGGAAGTGCCTTTCTACCCGGTTTCTACTTGTCGTGATCAAGAAAACCAGGATGACTTACTGATCTATAGTATACCTACTCTAAGTTCAACTGTAGACTTCCAAGTTCCATCTGCCTCAGAATCGTCTTTAGAACAAAAACGACCTCCAGTGATTCATGTATATAGTAGGCAACGACGACCTACTTCTGAACCGTTTGTCGATCCTCCGATAGATCCAAGTTCTGATTAGTCCCATCCTTTGACAACAGACATTCCCTATGCTGACGTTCTAACGTCTGAATCGCCATCCACCAGTGATTCTGATGTAGCGGGAGACTCTCTTCCTCCAGATCATGATGTTCCTATTGCTCTTCGGAAGGGCAAACGTTCGTGCACTTATCCGGTTGATTCGTATGTGTCTTATGCTAAGCTGTCTAGAGCTTCCCGATCATTGGTTGGTTCGTTAGACTCCATACCCACTCCTAAATCGGTTGGAGAAGCGTTAGCTCATCCTCGTTGGCGAAATGCTATGATCGAAGAAATAAATGCTCTTGAAGACAATAACATGTGGACTTTGGTGGAGTTACCGACAAACAAGAAGACTATTGGGTGTAAGTGGGTGTTCACTGTAAAAGTTAATCCAGATGGGTCGGTAGCTAGATTAAAAGCTCGGTTGGTTGCAAAAGGATATGCTCAAACCTACGGGTTGACTATTCAGAGACATTCTCTCCAGTTGCTAAGTTATCATCGGTTCGTTTATTCATATCTCTGGCTGCTACTTACAGTTGGTCTCTTCATCAATTAGATGTGAAAAATGCCTTCCTGCACGATGACTTACTTGAGGAGGTCTATCTGGAGCAGCCACCTGGTTTTGTTGCTTAGGGGGGGAGTAAAGTCTGTAAGTTATGGAAGTCCTTGTATGGTTTAAAACAATCTCCATGTGCCTGGTTCGGTCGGTTCTGTTCTATAGTGACCACATTCGGGTTACGAAGGTGTTCATATGATCACTCGGTATTCTATGCCTCGTCTGAATCCGGATGTATTCTGTTAGTAGTCTACGTTGATGATATCATAGTTACTGGCAGTGATGAGAATGGAATCAAGAGATTGAAAGAATTTCTTGCGTCTCAATTTCAGACAAAGGATCTAGGTCCACTAAAATGTTTCTTGGGAAATGAGGTGTCTCGAAATCGCAAGGGTATTTGCTTATCTCAACGCAAATATTACATTTTGCATGAGTTTGGTATGATTGATGCAAAACCCTGTGAGGCTCCTATGATCCCGAGTGTGAAACTGAAAGCTGATGATGGGGACCCTCTCGAAAACCCAGAGAGGTATAGAAGAGTTGTGGGAAGGCTGAATTATCTGACGATCCCACGCCCTGATATTGCTTTTCCAGTAAGTGTAGTAAGCCAATTTATGTCATCCCCAAGAACCGCGCATTGGGATGCCGTCTGTCATATTCTGAAATATCTGAAGGGAGCTCCTGGTTATGGCATCAAATACCAAAATCATTGTCATCACAACATAGAAGGGTTTACGGATGCTGATTATGATGGAGACCCCACAAGCAGACGATCAACGACAGGCTACTGTGTCTTTGTGGGAGGAAATCTGGTGTCTTGGAGAAGCAAGAAACAAAACCTTGTATCAAGATCAAGTGCAGAATCCGAATACCGTGCAATGGCCCAAACTACATGTGAGCTGATTTGGCTGCATAATGTTCTGGGTGAGATTGGATTAAGTCAGTCGAAACCAATGAATCTATGGTGTGACAACAAGGCAGCAGTTCATATTCAAGGTTCAAAAAGTCGTGAGGCGTGGCGTGGCGGCAAGTTCAAGCCTTAAGCCTTACGAGATATGGCGAGGACGCGGCGTTTTCCAAGGCGTGACATATGGCGGCAAATTTGTATGTCATATATAGAATTATACATATACATATATGTTTTATATAATTTATTTTAATCATTGAAACTGTACATTCATATTAAAAGAAGAAAAAACATATTGATTATTATTATAAAGATAGTTTTTGATTGAATATGTAGGATAAAACATACGAAGGTAACTTTATAACTTCGTTTTAATCTGTGAAACCTAACATTTATGAATTCGTGGAACTGAGAGTGATGAGATTAGATAAGTTTATAAAAATGAAAAAGTTAAAGTTAAATATGTAACAACACAAAAGAAAAAAAATAACTAAAATTAAAATTTTTTTTGAAAAAAAAACACGTGTTACAAAAAACGCGCGCCGTGGCGCGATATAGCGCGCCTTGAGGCGCCATGGCGTGAGTCACGCCTTACAGAAACGCTATGGGGTATTTCGTAACGGCGGAGACGCGTCTTACGCCATATCGCGCCATGGCGCACGCCATGGCGCGCCTTTTTGAACACTGTTCATATTGCAAACAATCCAGTGTTTCATGAGAAGACGAAACATATTGAAGTAGATTGTCACTTCACTTGGGAAAAGCTAGAGGATGGAACTATCTCAACTCCTCATGTCCGAACCAGAGATCAATTAGCCGATGTCTTCACCAAAGCACTACCCGTGAGTCGAGTCACTTATATTTGTAGCAAGTTGGGCATGATTAACATCTATGCTCCAGCTTGAGGGGGAGTGTTAGAATATATTGTAAATATAGAATCTATTTTAGGGTTTCTGATGGGTCGTATGGGCCTTTGCTGGTTTAGGGTTTTGTTAGTCGTGTCTATATATACACATCTCTTCTTTGTAATTATATATTCAGTAAATAGAAAACAAATACCCTTCTTCTTTTTGTCCCTCTGTTTACAAGTTGTAAAGTAAACAAGATCTATGTTCCATTTAGTTCGACTTGTCTAAAAGATGGAGCTTGCATTGCACGTTCTTTCTAAATAATCAATTAGTTTAGGGATGTAGATGCTATCTTAGGTAGTCATCAATTAAGGTAATGAGGATGGATCATGGATGCCATTTGACAAGGGGACTGTCATACAGATATATAAAAAAAAAAGGACACCCATTAATCAAATAATTTTGCATCAGGAAAATGTACAATGCACAACTGCATCAAAGGCTCCACAAGGAGCTATTAATTGATAGCGACATATATGCATTATAGATAGGCTAATTAACAGATTGCTTGCTAGTATCTCTGAATGTGCCCAAGTTTACTCTTGTATAGATGGTCTTTACAAGAAGCATGTGGTTATAGATCTATTAGGATTTTAGACAGTGAATTTTTATGATAAAAACCTACTTAATTATGCAATTATTAATTTATGGCAACATTTGGATTCAATGTATGGAACATAAGACTTGGCAAGCTCTTTCCTGAACCCATGTGTATGTTCTTTAATCCATGCTCTCCGTCTCAAGGCTGACTTAGTATGTAGTTCCAACTTCACAAAAGTTCAAAGGTCTCACACACACTGTACATGGAAGGGCCAGAAAATTTATCTACGAAAATTCACGATTTGAAGACCCTTTCAAAGTATATGTTTTTTTCTATATTAAATACTTGTCCATAAAATAGTAGTTGGAAAGCATGATTGAGCTCAATAACTGTGAGAATTGGCTTGCCTTTCACCCAAATATGAAGACAAGAAGGAAAGAAAGGAAAAATTCATCAAATATCACTTGAAATTCAAATGAGGAGGCAGTGCTATGGGCGGCTTGTATGCGGCTCCCAATCCGCATGCTTAGCCGCCCTTTCATTTTGTTTGGCCATATGGAGTATTTTTGCTTCATCCCTTGTATGGTTGACAGCACATACCAACTCTCAATTTTATATTAGTAGAAGCCTTACTCCCTTATTTATTTAATATATTTAGGGAGTACCTTGGAGTTCTATCATCCAATATACACACACGGCTCTAACATATGAATTATGCATATAATTCATTTTCTTCTCTAAGTAGAAAGTAAGCTCAAGAAAAAGCCATAGAATTTTCTCTCCATTGTAATCCTTTTGTACATCTCAAGTGTAACTACATCAAGTGATAGTGGATCGGTTCTCGGCGTCCTCCGCCCGTGGTTTTTCCCGATTTGGGTTTCCACGTAAAAATCTCGGTGTCTCTCTTTACCTTGCTTTATCTTGCATTGTATGGTTAATTGTTGTTGCATATGCTTAGTAATTAGTTCTCTCGCGTTCATTGATCCTATTCCGCTTTTATCTCGTATAAGAACGTAGTTCATTTGTTCTTGGGAAATTTAGTGTTTATAGTGAGGTCCAACTAGTGAGCTAAATTGTTAGTTGGGTTTCGGTATTTTCACAACAATAACAAAACTATTTTTATATTTATACAACAAATACAAGATGTGTACAGATAAACAAGAAAAACCCTTTGAAAATTATTGTGAACTTTGTTTTGTTATCTTTAAAGTTTGAGGGGAAGCCAATGCCCCTTATGGCTTACATATATATGATAACTGCATGCATGTGACATTGCTCATATATTTATTTTACATCTTCTCTCATTCATTAAGAGTTCTCATCAGCATCTGCTACTATTTTTTGATGTTATATGTCATCATGAGTAAGACAATAAGGCCATAAATTAGCATCAACAAGACATTCATCTTTCAAACACTCAGTAGAGAAACATACTATCACACCATGGTGTAAATGAGTGATCACTCTTCATGTCTACCAGTTATTCAAAGTTCGCTATTGAGGAGATTGCCTTATTCAAATGACCTCCCTATACAGTAATCATACAACTTAGATACAGTGTCATGGGAGGTCAGTCTCTTAATACATTGATCTAATCATCAACTTTAACGAAATGTAGTTGGTTTAATTATGTTACTTAATTATCAACATCTGGTAATCAGTGGTTAAAAAGAATTGGAGTTAATGTTGAAAAATTCATAAACTAAAGCTAATACATCAATAATAAATCACTAGTTACTTGTAAGTTCTAACAGTTTGGGCTTCACATATTTTGATCATTGACTTGGGTTGTTCTAAGCAACTGATTCATTTATTCATTTCATTGGCTGTGCAATTAAATGAAAAGAAGTGGAATAGTGGATAAAGTAGTAACATGCATCAAATAAGATTTAGAAAGGAAAATATGTAGATAAAGTAATCTATGACAATTAATTACTTGATCATATATATATATATATATATATATATATATAGGGGTGGGTTCAAATACAAACCACCCTTTCGTTGTGAACGTGAGGACAGCCCAGAGCGCGACACGTGGCAATCTGAAACGGCGGGTCAAGTCATATTCAGTCTGAATAAAACTGCATGTTAGTGTTATTCATACTGAATAACGCTTGACCCGCGCATGACCCGCGGCTGACCCGCCCGCGTCCAATTGCATCAGAGTGCATGTTAGTGTTATTCAGTCTGAATAACGCTTTATTCAGTCTGAATAACTAAGTCGAAATTTTTTCAAATTGCCACGTGTCGCGCTCTCGTTTGTCCTCACGTTCACAATGAAAAGGTGGTTTGCAATTGAACTTTCACCTATATATATATATATAGGGGTGGATTCAAATGTGAATCACTTTTTGGTTGTGAACGTCAGGACAGCCGAGAGCGCGACACGTGGCGGATGACTAGGCGCGATTCATTGGATGGCATTGAATTAAAAGGGGGGGGGGGGGGGACCACACATGACATCACTACTTAATCAGGAGAAAGTCACTCTTTTTTCATCCGTTTTGGTAACCGTAGGGGTTCGTTTGATTTGTAGGAATGCATCGGATTTATTGTACCAACTTCATGCATAATGCATTTAGTCGACTGTAATAACCTATTCTTCAATTAATTACTTAAAAATAGTTTTGGGGCAGCTAAGGTACTCTTCCTTTAACTCTGGTTACTAAAGTTGTAAAATTTGAAGAATTTTATTGAGAGTGGGTCTCCTCATTTGCAGCCAATATGAAAGAAAAACCCTAAGGTGTAGTGTGTGTAAGTGTGGGTGATGAGAAGGAAGGAAGACAAGAAGCTAGGAGCAATTTTCAGTGTGGAATCAAAGAGGAACTGTCTCTATAAGGTAAAACTTCATTTCCTTTAAGCTAAATGCCCCTTTAATGGAGTTACTCCTGAGATTTGGAAATGAATCCAAAGTTTTATGTGTGATTTTGTTGGAAAATCATTGGGGAACTGAATCTGATCATGGGAAACACGGAATAATCTTCAAAGTTTCGTTTGTTTTACGGTTTAACCCTCAAAGTTTATTTTTAAATGAAATAACCATAATATTTCATTTAAATGATGTTTTAATCCTCAAAGTTTCGTTTGTTTTACAGTTTAACCCTCAAAGTTTATTTTTAAATGGAATAACCAATTTAAATAATGTTTTAATTCTCAAAGTTTCGTTTGTTTTACGATTTAACCCTCAAAGTTTATTTTTAAATGGAATAACCATAATGTTTCATTGACTTGTTACTTTAGCCCCTATCTTAAATTTTTACCTATGCTTGTCAGTTGCCTTTTTAACCTATAAGTCATTACCATATAGCCCCTTACCCTCTAAGTGAATAAGACACAAACAAAAACTACTAAAAAACCCTCAAAGAACTGAATAAGTTGTGAATAAGCCACTTTTATGTTTGTTTGGTAGTGGCTTAATGACAGGTGTGAAAAAAACTTGGATTTTAGCATAAAGCTCCTATTAGAAGCTTACTGAATAAGCCACGTTAAGAATTAAAATATCATTTAAATGAAACATTATGGTTATTCTATTTAAAAATAAACTTTGAGGGTTAAATCGTAAAACAAACGAAATTTTGAGGATTAAAACATCATTCAAATGAAACATTATGGTTATTCCATTTAAAAATAAATTTTGAGAATTAAATCGTAAAACAAACAAAACTTTGAGAATTAAAACATCATTTAATCGAAACATTAGGGTTATTTCATTTAAAAATGAACTTTGAAAGTTAAACCGTAAAACAAGCGAAACTTTGATTCATAGCATCAAGTAAAAAAACGTAAGATTAATAACTATATATGTATTTTATATGGATCCTTTATAATAAATTGTTAATAACCTAACAAGTTTTATATCTTCTTAACTGATAGAAATGTATTATGCAATCTAATAAAACCCAATAAATAAAATAGAAGAACGTTTCTAGGGGTTTTTTTAGATTGTAGGAGTGTTGGTTTCTTTTCATTTGTGGAATCTTATAAAATTTTTGTTTGACATATTTTATTCATTAAAAAACTGTAATGTATATACCAAATATTAGTAAAATAATACTTTCATAATTTATTTTTAATACAATTTTTAATTTGATTGTGTTGATAAGCAAGATGTGTCAAGTACTAAGACCACTAAGTATGATCAAATCAACTTAAAGCTGTTATGGAAGATATTTTGATAAAATTACTATAGTAGATATAACTGACATGTTATGGTGGATGCGTTTTTTTACTATTAGAGTATTTAAATAACATTTTTAAGTTTATAAAACTAATAGATGTTTATAGAATACAAATTGTTTTTATCGATAGTATATGCGATTAATATAACTTGTATGGATAAA
>CM058047.1:56288861-56326570 GCA_030169165.1 Centaurea solstitialis | reverse complement strand
TAATTATGGTGGATTGATATTCAGATCTATCAAGTGGTATCAGAGCTATTCAGATCTATCAACTTTAATAATAGAGTAAATTACAGATTTGGGTCCCTAAAATATGTCAAAAGTTTTGGATTTCTTTTGAACGGCAAGTTAAAACACACACACACTCTAGCGGTATCGGACCTCTAATTGGGCAATCCCACTAATTCGCAGCAACTCAGCCCTACCTATAGCTGAACCCGACCAGCAGGGAAGTGGATCTCATAGACTAGATCCTCTCATACCGACCCCGAACTCGGGCTCGAAGGACCAAATTCAAAGTCTGGATATCTTAGAAATGTCACACGTGGGAATCGAACCCTGGTAGTGTGGTTTTCACCCCCCCCCCCCCCCCCCACACACACACACACCCCCCTCCATGGATGTTACTTATCTAGCTGAGCTAACACCCTTTGATGAATCCATCTGAAGCCGAAATCTTTTGAGAAAGAAACCATCTTAAGTCATTTCCCTTTTCTTATCAAGATATAAGGAGAGAACCCTATACCTTTTAAAATCGAAATCTTGTGTGTGTGTGTGTGTGACTAAGTGAGAGAGAGAGGGGGGGAGGTCAAATGCGAGAAGAAAGGTTTTGAATTGATCTGTTGGATATGAGTTTGAGTTTACAATTTTGGTCCTTGTGTATAAGAAAATGATAAAATAAATAAGAAATATTAAATGACTAATTTTCCCTCACAGTTAATAGAGGAACTTGAAGAGGTATTTTCATGGTTTATGGCTTTTAGTTGTGAGGAAAAAATAACAATAAATTACAAAATTCTTGAGTCATAACATATTTGAAGAGGTATTTTCATGGTTTATGGCTTTTAGTTTTGAGGAAAAAATAACAATAAATTACAAAATTCTTGAGTCATAACATATTAGACCATCTGTATCAATGCAATGTCAACTCATCTTTCTAAAGAGTCGTATCAGCTTTGCAATAAACTTCTGCATCAATGCAATAACACTCATCTTTCACACTTTTTGGTTATTTTACATATTTATAAGCTAGTTTCAACTAAACATAATTTAGAGTCAACAACTAGTTTCACCCAAACATAATTTAAAATCAATAACTAGTTTATCAGCTAACAGCTATACTAGCGAGTTAACAAACGCAACCTAAATATAAAGTGTTACCTTTTTTTGAATAACCAAAAGGGAAAGTTGTCTAAACTAGAATCAACTTTATTTTTAATTTCTTAAATAAAACTTTGTTTTGAATCATAATTAAGAAAACCCACTTTCACTACATTGGTTGATTCTTAAAAATATAATTTAAAAACACTTGAAAATTTCTTTTCCAACTAAACGCTTTTAAAAAAATTGTTTCCATTAATAAAACCCATTTCATTTTGGTGCAATTTACTTCAACAAAGCAAAAGCCAGGAGGCATCATATATATGATATATCAAGAAGCATATTTTTTTTCTCTTACCGACAATTATAATGAATAATTTGTAAGAGAACTACAAATACGAGGGTTAAAATGCATTTAATCAAAAGAAGAAGGGTAAAAGTAATGAGAATATTTGGGGATTAATTGATTTAGAGGGACTAATATTGACACATTGATGAAAGTAGTGTCTGTGCACGGCTTTCGGCCGACAGCAGATAGCGTCAAAGCACCGTCGCCCGAATCCAAAGGCTACAAAATGCGAAATGTCCAAAATGTCCTTCCACGCGCCTTTGGTCCACGTGCTGCAGCTTTTCCCGTATTTCAGACAAAATTTGAAGTAAAAAAAGTAAAAACACTGGATATTTACTTAAATAAATAACTTTAAAAAATACTTGAAAGAAATCTTAATATTCAAAATTTGCTTAATAAGATTACGTCTATAAATAGAAAATTGATTATTTTAATCCTTTTAAATTGGTGATTTTATTTTCTAGCTAAAATATTTTAGCATCTTCAAGAGTATTGCTAAAATTATAAAATTGATGTTTAGCATCTCCAACAGTATTGTTAAAATTATAAAATTGATAGTTTTTTTTTTTTCTAAAATGCTTCAACGATATTGCTAAATTGATTGCTAAAAATAAAAAAAAAATTGAGTTTTATCTGAAATTAAAGATTTCTCTAAAATCTCTATATGAGGAGAGAAAAACTATTTTTTAATCCATCCAACCAATTGTTAGGATTGATAGGTAAATTTTTTATTGAAATACTAAATGTATATAATATTTTAATAATATGAATAATGATTGTTTCTCTAAAATAGCGAAGCTGTTGGAGATGATATAAAATGTTTTTAGAGATTTTAGCTTGTTTTTACTATTTTAGAAAAAAAAAAGTAGCAATGTTGTTGGAGATGCTCTTATAAGAATGTTTAGAATATCTCCAACAGATCCTCTAAAAAATCTCTCAAATAAAGAATCAAAATCCAAACTCTTTAAAAAAAATCATTCCACTCCAACAGATTCTCCATTTTAATGATAGAATCATTGCTTAAATTGTTAAAATATTACATATATGTATTAAAATATTATTTTTCTCTACTCAACATTTTACTTCAAGAATTCTTATTGATGAAATATAATAAAAGAACCATTTTTTCTCTCATTATAATCATTTTTGGAGATTTTGGGAGTTTTCTCCAAATTTTGAGATTTTTGTACTCTCTCTACTAGTTTCTTCATTTTGGAGAATCTATTGGAGCTCAAAAGTATGCAAAATCTCCATTATCTCCATTTTAAAGAATATGTTGGAGATGCTCTTAAAATAGGTATTAGGTCCATCAATTGTAAGTCCTCTATTGTTGGATCTAGGTATAACTTATAAGCATCGAAACTCCAACGGCTGTATCCGCTAATGGCGGAGCTGTTATTTGGTAGAGTGGAGGTGATTTTTGTAAGTTCTACAAGTTTTTTGATACTAGGTTCGACAATATCGGAGCTATGAAATATGGATGTGTTATGAAAACCATCCAATACTTTGTCAAACTTTATAAAGTTTTCATCTAAATAATTAATTTTTAGAAATATAATAATTTTAGTATTGTTTCATAAGCCAATAACAATATTATTATAAATGAAGCTAAAAAGCACGTTACTATAGAAAGACGTTTTATTTGAAAAGAGAATATTCCTATACCTTTATAAAGTACATTAAAATGTTTGATGAAATCAGAATGATTGAAATATTTTACAACATGTGTAAAATAAGATTAGTAATTGTACCACTGAACTCCTAGTTATTTCACATGAAATTATTAAAGTGACTAATAACCCACCATATTACAAACTAACTATCACGTAATACATATCGATCTGAAACACTTCATTAGAGAATATAAAAGTTTTTTTTTTTTCAATCTTGGTCACACTTTTGCTTCATTCCATGTTGGTAGATATCTCATTCATGATTCACCTCTTCATCGTTCTCCTGAGATGTAGGGTGGACCCTAAAGATGGGTAGCTCGGGCTACAACCTAGGACACCGTAAAGATGGACAGTCGGGATACAACCTAGGACACCGTAAAGATGGGCAGCTCGGGCTAAAACCTAGGACATCAGAAAACCTGAGGGAATCAATTTACTTGATGGGCCTGTCATGTTGTTACTAAAAAGTATTTAACAAAAGTTGCAATAAGTAATAATTATCTTTTGTCATTTGCATTTGTTGTACGTGCATGTTCAAGTTTTTTTGGAAGGGTGTCCGGGCCAGAAGAGAGGGAGACGACGAGAAAGAGAGGAAGAAGAGGAGAGTTCGAGCAAGGGTTTCGGTGGTTTACGTGTATCGTTGTCGTTTTCGGAGGCATTGTATTCAAAGTCTCACCATTATCGTTTCCGTAAGGTTAGGGTTTGAATGAATCTTTGATTCGTAGTTGTTTATTGTTGTTAAAAATCGTTTATGATTGGTTTATGATAGTGGTTTGATTGGGGATGGTTTATAGTGTTTTATAGCAGTTTTAGTTTTAAAAATCGGGTTTTGGGGGTGATTTTCGAGCAAGGTCGCGTTGGGCGGACTGGGAGTTTCCCACGACCTGGCCCCGTGACCTCAAGTCGCGGGATTGAGGTCGCGCAACTCACTGTCTCGCTTTTCGACTTTTTGCGTATGCGTTCATTTTTTGGTTTTGGCTTTGGGTTGTTGTTAGGGATGTTATAAGATGACAATGGGAAAATTTTGGGGGCAATTGGACTAGTCTAGCTATGTCTAAGACCCTTGTTTCGGTATCGAGTTTTAGTGTCGTGTGAATGGAGTTTGATGTGTACCATGCTTGTGATGTTTAGGTGAACTAGCGTACCATCGTGTGGATACCGAGGATTTCCCTACGCTACTACCAGGTGAGTATTCACTATGTGTGACTTGTATTGTTGTGTGTATGCGTAGACATGGTAGTGTCGTGTAAGGGATACCGCAGGGCAGACTCGTGTCCTAAGCTGACGAGGTGTAAGGGATTCCACATCCCTTGATAAGTTGTGGGGGCAGACCCGTGTCTTAAGCTGGCGGGGATAAATGGTTTCGTTCTCATGAGTCGGATATTGGCTAATGGTCTATATGTGTATGCATTTATGCGTTTGTGAAATGTGATGTGATTGAGGTACCTATTATGGGTACGTGTGCATGTGATAATATAGGTTGCATATAGTGTCTGCTCACTAAGCATTCGCTTACCCATTGTTGTGTTCCCTTTTTCCTCAGGTACTAGTTTTGGTGTGGATAAGGGCAAGGCCCCAGCTTGACTCCGCAGCTGACTACAGTTCCAATAAGCTTCTGATGATTTTGTTTTCAACACATTTATTTCTTGGTTAAGTTTGCGGATTGATTTATTAAATGTTTGAGACGTTATGAACCGTTGTGATAAATGTTGCTTTTTAATGATGTTCTCTTCAATAATTAGAAATGTTTTCTTGTAAGATTTATTGCAAATTTGGTTTTTGAAAATATGGTGTTACACACGGGAAGGCTCGAATTCGGTTAGGGCGTTATGAACCCTACGAACGATAACCAATACGCCACAACACTGGAAGATGTGCATGTTCAAGTTTGTTTCAAGTTTTAATAAATTATGGCTATGTTTGCAAACTAGTTAATAAGCTAGCTGATAGCTGATAAGCTAACTTATGAACAAATTATATTTGGCAAAACTAGTTTATGAGTATGTAAAATAATCAAAATGGACATCTTTAATTAATAATCAAAAACTAGTAATATATAATTTTAATTTAATAATAGTTAATATTAATAAGGGGTATAATTAGAAAAAGTCATAAAAAGCTCTTCATAACTTACTCAAAGTAGCTTATCAAAAAGTCAGTTTATAAGTTACTTTTGATATTACCAAACATGTACACAGAAAATAAGCTAGCTTATAAGTCAGCTTATAAGCTAGCTTATTTTTACCAAACAAAGCCTATATAAAATTGTTAAAAATGACTTGTTTAAACCTTGTTTGACAATTAGCTTCAAATATCAACAATTGAGCATATCATGCTACTCTACAAGCAATCAATGTAAATTGTATTTTAACTATATTATATTTATATGCATAAGTTCGTTTGAGAAGTTGAGTTAACAATAAGAATTGAATATGAACCATCATCACTTAAATATCATGTTCATCCATGAATTTCTTTTTAGAATGGAATTGATGTTGTGCATCTCATCCAAATGTGTGCTCATAACCACTTCTCACCAAATATAACATTTTTCATCGGAATCCAACCCTATATATATATATATGATAAATGCAACAAAATAACTCATATACCCTCATTACCTTTACCGAGGTTTAAATCCCTGATTTTTGCAAAGGCCAAAAGTTCATATTTCGATTTATTATGAACATATGTTATGTTCTACCATGTGATAATGTAGTTTGTTTTCGATTTATTTAAATTGTGGTTAGATAATATGGTTGCTACTTTACATATACATGCAGTTTTAGTAGTTTAAATTATCATTGAACGAAGCTATTTATGTTATTATAATATATATATTTTGTGTGAACTTGTTGTCTGGTAACATCATGTTCAATATTGTTACAAATGAGATACTTAGTGATTTTTTATAGGCGAATATTTGTTGTCTTCGCTCAGTGCACCCAAAACCACATGACTAAGCCAGCATCTCCGAAGATATGGCAAGCGACGACGCATTGGTGGAATGTGGATATAGACAATGTCAGAACCTTCAACGAGCTACAAGATACGACAACCGGCCAGGGGATGGAATGAATACTAACATAGGACTGTGGGAAGAGGTTAATGTGGTCATTCATTTATCTCATATGGTCACATCTTAATTGAGTTGCCTTTGAGGAAAATGAAAGAAAGTTAGAGGAACAATTCTTTGAATTCCAAAGAAGAGTTTCGAATGGCTAGAAAGGAGAACTGGCAAAACAAGAATCAGTTGGAATTTGTGGTAGTGAGGGTTCGATATTCCATTTGAGGGATCGATATTCCACAAGAGCATTATCAAACATCCAATTTTAAGCCAAAGGTATTGAGGGGGTAAACTGCTAATGTTCAGTGTGTTTAGGAACTCCATCGGGTATAAATTATTATTATCATCTTCTGCTTCATCAAAGCTATAGTAGACTTTTTCCTCTCCACAAAATCTTTCGATCAGTTGATCACTAATCTCGTCAACATGCTCATTTTTAGTTGTTAGTATCGCTCTTGAAATGATATAATCTGAATCAACTCATTGGTTTGAATAGAAGGAAAGATTGCATCAATCAAAGCATCATTTGAATCACTTTTATTTGTGTAAGAAATTGCCAGGTCATCAGGTATGCGAATAAATTTCCATCCAATGATTCTTGATCTCTATCTTTTAAAGGCAACATATATATTAAAAACCAAACAGTTACACAACCAAGCATTTCTAGGTTGTAGGACGCAACCTTGATCAGCAACTTACACAAAAAAAAAGATCCACCTAAAACATGGACCAAGTAACCAGACCTACGAGACTTAAACCGAAACCATGACAACCAAACCACACTAAACCAACCCCACAATCAAAGAACAAATTGAAAGACTCAAACCTTACCAAAGCTAGAGCAAAACCCACACGAACCACTGCCACGAACTAAACCGTTAACATTACCATGAGCCAACAAACCACGAAACCAACTACCACTACCACGAACCATCGGACCGACGAACCACGAAACTACCAAACCACTACCACGAACTAAACCGTTACCATTACCATGAGCCAACGAACCAAAAAACCAGTTACCACTACCAGTACCACAAACCATCGTGAACCGACAAACTACGAAACTCCCAAACCACTACCACGAACTAAACCGTCACCACTACCACGAACTAACGAACCATGAACTACCGAACCACTACCACTAACCACTGTTACAAGAGCTACACCCGTTACCTCTACCGCGAACCACCGCGAACCAAATGAACCAGCAAAAGAGTGAGCCACTGAACCACCGAGCCACCGAACCACCGAGTCAACGATTTACCAAGCACAAGCCAACGAGCCACGGGCCAAAAGCCAAGAGACGAGAGTCAAGAGCCACCGAAACCACGTACCATAAACCAAAACTCATGAAACCGGCGACACCTTTTACCACACTGGAAACTCGAAATGGGGCACCTTGAAGCTCGAACCCGACCCACCCACGACCTCAATCTCGGACCGTCACCCGATAACACATGCAACTCGATCTACTTACGGCCTGAAACTTGTCTGGCAGCAACAAGAAACTCGACCCCGACCTTAACCCACAGTTTGGATGCTCGAAAACTAACGACTTTGAACCACAACCCAAAACTTTGAAACTAAACTTCAAACCTAAAAGGAAAGGAATAGAGAAGAAGGAGAGAAGAAGGAAGGTGCTTCGGACCACCGGCTTACGCTGGCGGCCGGAGCAAAGGAAGGCGGCGACAGTTGATAACATAGGGTTTTTGGAACGGGAAGGGACGCTTGAGAGAGAGGGGATTTAGATAGATGCTACTTTTCCCAAACTCCTTGATCTCTATTGCCGACTCGTAAAGGAGAATCCGAAAACCATGGATCAATAAGTGCTCACATATTGATCGTGTTCTTTTCTGTTGTTTCAGTACATCCAACGACATGATTTGAGCGGGTTCGGGTAATTTACCTCTTGTAAATCAGTCGGTCCAACGGCTATTTTGCTGGCTGATCCGATTTTTGTTTTAGGTTTGGCCCTGAGAGTTTGACAAATAGTTGTGTATTTCCTATCGTTGTATTTCGTACTTTAGTTTCATCGATGATATTTGCTTTACCATTTAAAAAAAGATAAGGCTATGAGTACCGCATACAATAAGCCCTCTCAACCTGCACTGCCACATCAGCTCCATATCAGCTTTTTTTTCAACCCTCTCATAAGCCATCTAGAACCCTCAGCAACCCGTACCCCAACTCTTTCAACCCTCTCACACAATACACACAACACACACACACAACTCACGCAAACATAGCGGCTTGGAGAACCCGAACACACCCGGAACCCGCCGGCATGGAGAGCACGTACCCCAAGCCCACTGAAGCTAGGAGCCCGCCGGCTTCAAATATGGCAACCCGCCATGCGCGCTACTGATAGCCTAATAGACCCATTATATAGTTTTCAATATCACTAATTACTTTTTAGTAATTATAACAAAAAACGGTTATAATAATTTAACCATTATGGTATATTTGTGACTGCTCTACCACAATTTTTAATGATTATAAAAGGTAACCAAAAAAAGAGAATAATAATAATTGATTGCTGCAAAAGGGAAAATAATGATTATATCAAAATAAATTACATATTATTCCAAAGTATAATACTTTTAAATTATAAAACTACATATTATAATAATTACAAGGTTTAAGTGGTCCCCACATTGCCACGCTGGCACATTGGTAATCTGAGATAAAATTTTGAAAAGTCTTCAAGTTTGAAATTTCAACCAATTCCAACGGTCTGATCTTCCATTCGTCCCTCAAAACTCACCCTACGATCGTTTGGAAATACGACCACCTACCAACTATACCCCCTCAACTTTTCTCAACTTGTCAGAAAATTCCTCCATACTTTTGAGCCAAAAACCTCCAAAGGTAATAAAGTCAATTACTTCTTATCTAGGAGTGCTCAAAAAACTGACTAACCTAGTTGACCCGACCTAAAAAAGCCCTCCAAAAAAACCAAATCAATTATGTTGTTTACACACAATCCGACCAAACCGGTAAACTCGGACAGATTGGGTTGCACTTTTGTTTAGTTTGAGATGGATTTTTTTTTAAAACAGTAATGTTGGGTTGTTCAAACTTCAAATGTCTTCAACCCGATCAACCCAATCCATGAGACCAAGGAGTGTTAGCCTAGTGGTAAGGCTTGGGCACTACATAGTGGTGAACCTGAGTTCGAGCCCCAGGGACACATTCTAGAGGTACGGGGGCTTCGACCCCGGGCTGCATGCTTTAGCAGTCGGGCTTCGGCCCAAAATTGCCGAGGATTAGTCTGGGCCCAATGTGGTCTGGGATACCTCTTCAAAAAATAAAAAATAAAAACCCAATCCATGAGCATTCATATCCTTATCCTACATCTCGTAAGACATTTACTTAACATTTTAATAACTTTTGAATTTAAATAGTTGTAAAGACATTAAACATATGTTTGACAAACCATCTGGTAAACTAACTTTTGAAAGATATTTTAGTAACTTACAAAATAATCACATTTAACAAAAGTTAGTATATAAAGTAGATGACAATTTAAAATTACCGAGAGGGTAGAAAATTTGATTTATGTAATGTATAAGAGTCAAAATTGAGGCAAAAGGTGAAAGAAATTACTATAGGTTAAAATCTTATAGAAGTAGCTTCTAAAAAAGCTAGTTTTGCATACAAACACAACTTTTTGAATAAGCACAATAAATAAGCTAGTTTATTTATGACGTATTTAGACAAAGTTCTAAGCAAAACCATAACTTTTAATAATTAATGATTTGTATACATTGATCATATATGTACCTTTGAAATTCAAGAGTTCTTCCCTTAGTGAGTTTGAAATAAAGTGCTCTACGTACCATATTCAAATGCATTAAATCAAAATTTCTCTTAAAAACTATGAAATCTATTAAAAAATAATTTTTAAATTACTAATTTAAGTTGACAAAAATACAAAATTCAAATCTTAAAAAAAGTTTGTTTGATAATATTTCACTATTTAAATCGAACTCTAAAACAACTACAAACATGCAATCACTTAACAACTACAATGTAGTTCTTCTATTGAAAGTCAAAGGTCCAATAATGCAAAACTATTGATTCTCAAGAACCAATACTGACAATACATACAACTTAAAGGTTCTCTGCTATCAACCACCGTTTATTTATGGTATATATTTAAAAACTCTTACTTTTTCCACACCAATAACCACTAAAACCAAAATAACCATGCATTAACCACTTGTACATTATGCATTATAACTTGTACATTTTATTTAAAATTGATTTTTTTAATCTCTGATTATTCAGCACACTCGTTTCATAAAGTGAATCTTGGAGCTTGCGTCTGACATTAGAGAGGTATTCGAAGCAGAAGAAAGAAGCGTTTTTTTTATTTATTTGATTTTTGAATGCAAAATTGTTCTTTATCTTGCTTCATTCCAATTGACACCCATTTCAAGATTGATTATCTTCATGGCTGGTAAGTTTCTAAATTTCCAATCTTTTTAGAGATTTTTGCATCTATAATCACAAGATTCTTACTGGGTTTTCTTGATTTTTTGGTTTTGGTTTATTGCCATTTTTGAATGATGCATTTATGGTTTAAAGTTGGTGTTTTTAAGTTCAAATCTTTGGTGGGTGTTCTTAAATTTGTTTCTTAGATTTATGTAATTTTGGAAAATGGGTGTTTTGGGGTTAAATATTTGGTGGGTTTTTGTGGAATTTATAAGAAATTTGATGTTTAGTGACTGTTGAAGCTGTCTATTTTATGGGAAATTTGTGTTTAAAGGTTAAATCTTTGGTGGGGGTGTTCTTAAAATTGTTTTGTAGATTTGTGTAATTTTGAAAATTGGGTGTTTTGGGGTCAATTCTTTAGTGGGTTTTTGTTAAATTTGTAAGAAATTTGATATTTATATTATGACTGTTTAAGCTGTCTATTTTTGGGGAAAATTGTGTTTTAAGATCAAATCTTTGGTTGGTCTTCTTAAAAAGATGTTTCTTTGATTTATAAAATTTTGGAAAATGGGTGTTTTAGGAGTAACTCTTTAGTGTTTTTTTAAAAGAAATTTGATGTTTATCAATTCTTTTTAATCTTTCTATTTTAGGGGGAAGTTGTGTTTCAAGATCAAATCTTTGGTGGGTATTTCAGTATTTCTCAAAGTCAACATTTTTCTTGAGATTCAACATTTTCCTGTGCTTTAATTGGGAAATTAGGGTTTTTAAGATCAAATCTTTGGTGGGTATTTTCAAAAATAAAATTATTTGAGATAATTATATAATTCTTTGTGGGTAATGCTCAATTTTATTTAAATACATTGTTAAATCCTTTTCTAGGTAATATTGTTAAAGTTAAAGGTCAAATCCATGGTGAGCAAATGTCAAACTTCTAAAACTTTACTGGTTGTGCTTTCCAATTTTGGAAAATATGGTTTCAAAGATCAAATCTTTAGCGAATACTTCCAAAATCTTTAGAAAACTTTATCATTTGATCTTTGTCTTACTCTATTAAGTAAAGAAAATAGTGTTTTTGAAGCATAATCTTGTTATTGCTTTTGTGTAGAGCAACAATTTTTATAGCGAAAGCAATAACGATTCGTATCATAATGCATTAAAGCTTGTACTTTTGCTCCGAATTCGTGTAATTCGTGCATTAAATCTTGTACATTACACTGAATTCATTGAAAAAGGAGATACAGATGATCTTTGGTAGGCATTTCACAAGTTTCTTAGAAATTACAGGTTGAATCCTAGATTGTGCTTTCCTAATTGGGAAAGTTTTGTTTTTACATAAAGTTCAAATCTTTTGGAGTGAAGATGAGTTTACTAAGAATCTTTCTTAAAGGTATGTTCTTGAAGATCTTCTTCTTCAAGGACACCCCCAACACACACACACACAAAATAAAAAAATAAAATAAAAAATTATGAGTCTTTTATTATATATTTGACCGTTAATTATCGGTTTTGTACAAAATCTGACACGATTACGATAAGTTATTAAACATTTTGTGCTTGTTCTTACAGAAGCGTTTGTTTTGGAAGGATCTTGAGCGTTTCAAATGATTGCAAGGAACCAATCACATTGAGGTATGAATTGGATCTTGTATTAACGTCTAGCAAATAAGGAGGTAGGCATTCGTAAATGTCTGGGACCAACGACGTCCCCTGAGACACACGATATGCTACCGTCGTGATGACCGTAGGACCGATACAATATAATGCTTTAATATGTGGCGTCATAATTTATTTATATATATACACACACACTATATTATATTAATGCAAGATTCCTTCAAATTTTAGTTTTAATTTCATGGGTGGTCATTAAATTCAAATGGGTATAAATGAAATTATAGTTATGGACCCATAAATTAAAAAATTGGAATAAAATAAAGAACTTTGAATTATTTGAAAAATAAATTGAGGGTTTGGTGACATTTCAAAGTAGTATACTTGTAAGGGTAGTGAAGGTAGATAAAGACCCTCATGTTAAGTCCTCACTTCAAAGCAAAGTCTTTATTCAATTTCTTTATTTTTTCAAATAATTTTACTCCAAAAAAGATCCAATTTTATATTCCAAAGATTCAATATTTCTACATTTTATTGTGGGTTTTAAAGATGCAATACTTATACAATATATTTAATTTTCTATTAGTTATGTTATAATTTCTCTTCAAATTTATTTTCCAATAAATGGATAAGTGACAAAAAGTCATTTTCATGATCAAAAAGATGAAAACTTTCTTGATGATAGCCTTAAATGGTTGCCTATTTCTTTGCCATGGAAAGTTCTTCCTTTCGCTTTCATCCTACTTACACTTCTATAAGTTCTATTATATAAAAATAAAGAAAAAAGAATTATAGATATACATTTTTGTATCTATCTATATATGTATGTATAATTAGCACTTGATGATCATTACACACATGTGGGGTTTGGAATTCCATTGTAATTATACTTTGTCTCTCCTTATTTATGTAAACAAATTCTATATATAATCATGCAAGATTCCCCAATTTTTTAAATCTTGGTCCCTTTTTCTTTATTTATTTTAGTAATTTAATTAATTATTTGATGAATTAAAGTTGGGTGATGCAAACTTTTCTGTATTTTAATGAAAAAGTTTTGATTTTTTTTCCAATTTTTAATCTCATTTTATATCACTTAACTTCAAAAAGATGGTTTCCAAAGCATCAAGAATCAAATTTGATCTTGATTTCTTTAAGTTTCTTGATCTTGGCCTCCTTTTTTCTTCTTTTATTCATAAATTAAAGGCTCATGATGCAATTTGTTCACATTTTTGTTGAAAAAGTTTCGATCTTTATGGAGTTTTAGATTGCATAACTTGAAGATTTCGGTTTTTGTAAGCTTAAAGACTCAAATTTCACCCGAAAAAAGGTTGAATCCGAGTTCTTTGATCCTTGCACATCTAAAAAATCGATCTTTTGATCGTTTTTGTCTTGAAATTTCTGAAAAAAACCCTGTTTCTTGTTCATAGATTTCTCGGGAATTCGTATTTTTCGATTGCAATCCGGTTTTCTTGGTGCTCTTCAAGAAATCATTTCATAAAGATTCAAATTTGACTTCAAATGAATTCGAGTTCTTCAACCCGTAAATTTGATGTTTTTCTTTTTGTTTTCTGCAGATTACAGTTGTTCGAGTTCCCGTTAGCTGAAGATCGGTGATCACGAAATTAAGCCGATGGCTGACTTCCGATCGGCCGACGAGTGGCTTTCGCACGCCAAAGATCTCGTTCCGGTGGCATTGGAAAAGGCCCGAGAAGTTAAAGAGTTTCCTGGAAGATGGAAAATGATCATATCTCGATTAGAGCAAATCCCGTCTCGTTTATCGGATTTATCAAGCCACCCGTGCTTCTCGAAGAACACGTTATGCAACGAGCAATTAGAAGCGATTTCCAAGACACTGAAAGAATCTATTGAGTTGGCGGAGGTTTGTTCAAAGGGGAAGTACGACGGGAAGCTCCGAATGCAAAGCGATCTCGATTCGTTATCAGGGAAATTGGATTTGAACCTTCGAGATTGCGGGCTCTTGATCAAAACCGGGGTGCTTGGCGAAGTAACAATGTCGTCCGATCCCGAAGGTACAAGTCATCGAAGCAGTGATATTCGGGAACTGCTTGCCCGGCTGCAAATCGGGCATTTGGAAGCGAAGCATAAAGCTCTCGATAGCCTCGTGGACGTGATGAAAGAGGACGAAAAGACGGTTTTGTCCATCGTCGGCCGTAGCAATATTGGGGCTCTGGTGCAACTCCTCACCGCAACGTCCCCCAGAATCCGGGAAAAAACCGTGACTTTAATTTGCTCGTTGGCAGAATCTGGCGGTTGCGAGAGCTGGCTTGTCTCTGAGGGTGTCCTTCCGCCGCTAATCCGGTTGCTCGAGTCCGGAAGCTCTGTCGGTAGGGAAAAGTCTGCGATCGCCCTTCAGAGGTTGTCGATGTCCGAAGAAACGGCACGGTCGATCGTGGGCCACGGCGGCGTTCCGCCGCTAATCGAGATTTGTCAGACGGGCGATTCCGTCTCTCAGGCTTCTGCCACTTGTACGTTGAAAAACCTTTCGGTCATTCCCGAGCTCCGCCAAACCTTAGCCGAAGAAGGCATCATAAAGATCATGATCGGCGTGCTCGATAGCGGGATCTTGTTGGGATCGAAAGAATACGCGGCTGAATGCCTCCGGAACCTGACCTCGAGCAACGACGAGCTTAAACGATCCGTGATCGCAGATGGCGGGGTCAGGAGCCTGTTGACGTATCTCGACGGACCGTTGCCTCAAGAGCCGGCGGTGGCAACAGTCCGGAACCTCGTGGGCTTGGTCCCGGTGGAATCCCTGATCTCGCTCGGGATTCTCCCGAGACTGGTTCACGTACTAAGTTCCGGATCGTTCGGGGCCCAGAAGGCCGCCACGTCGTCCATTTGTCGTATCTGCAACACGGTCGAGATGAAGAAAGTCGTTGGCGAAAGCGGGTGTATCCCGCTACTGATAAAATTGCTCGAGGCGAAATCGAACGGTGCCCGAGAGGTGGCGGCCCAGGCCGTTGCGAGCCTAATGGCCGTTCAGTGTAACCGTCGAGAGGTCAAACGGGACGATAAGAGCGTCCCGAACCTCGTTCAGTTGCTCGATCCCAGTCCGCAAAACACTGCGAAAAAGTACGCAGTGTCTTGCCTCAGTTTGCTCTCGTCGAGCAAGAGGTGTAGGAAACTGATGGTTTCCTACGGTGCAATCGGGTATCTCAAGAAACTCGGTGAGTTGGATATACCCGGTAGTACAAAGTTGCTAGAGAAATTAGAAAGGGGGAAACTGAGAAATTTGTTTGGGAAAAAATAGGTTTCTTTTTATTGTTTCATTATCTTGTATGAAACATTAGTAGTAGTCGAATCCAATGTATGAATGAATTAACTTTTGGGATGTTTAAATAAAATTTCGTACAAATAAGTAATTATTATGTACCTTTTGGTGTTTGTCTTTCTGTTTATAATTTTCTTTTTTGTTGGTAAAATGTACTAAAATGCAGCAAGTTTGTTTTAATGTAACAAAAGTTTAAAACAATCCATTAAATGTATAAGAGTTTCAATATTTTCTTTAATCTAAGGTAAATTATTATTAATAATTTGTTTATAGTCACTTTGTCTTAAATTTTTTTTGTATAGAGAGCATCCAAGTCTATAAATTCAACATGTTATATTAAGTAAAAAAATCTGTAATTTTATTACATCATCATTACAGTGCTAAACTTTGTTGTATCTTAAGACAGTTTTCGCCACTTTTCTTGGATACAAACTATGACAATACCAAGCGATTTTGTACGTTGGATCCTCACGATGTTGACCATTTGTAAAAACATATATTTATATAGTTTAAATGTATGCATTGATTAAACTAAATAAAAGTTTCCATATTCGAAACAAGTATACCTACGTAGAATAAATATTCATAAAACCAATTTCATATAAATACATAAGCCAAATGGGTTTGTAGTCTTGCGATATTTGGAGTGGTTTAAAGTATTCCCTTTCGTATGGTTGTGGGTCTGAGTCCCATCGTAAACTGTGGTGTAATTTAGGAGTAGATTTTAGGAATATATTAGTTAGGTATTTATGTATTTACTGTTTAAAATAAATATAAATATATAAGGTTTGGTGTATAAATCGCACCTTAGGTGCATTTTAAAATTATTATTTCATAGTGGTTTGGTTGGGTTATCTCCATTAGAAGTTGTACTTATATAACAAAATAATGGGGTATTTAATTTTGATTTGACTAATTTTGGAAAATAATATATTAAAAGTTATATCTTATAATTGATATCTTCTATAAATTATAGCATCAAATAAAAATTTATGCATTATCATTTGTTTTGTACAAAATTATTGTTGCGGCTCATTTTTTAGGCCATGGATGAACTTAAACCCAATTAGTCCAATCACGACATCAGCTTTTTACTACCTTATTCTAACCAATTCAAACCATCTACTATTGTTTACCCAGTATTATCCATACTTTTATTTTATTAAATAACTAATAAAAAAAATAAGAGAGAGATAGAAGAGAGAGTTAGAGAGAAAGAAGAGAAGAAAGAGGGGTGGGGTGGGTGGGGTGGGGTGGGGTTGGGTTGGGTGTTCTCTTCTCGGCTTGTGGAAACCGGAAGAGTGCTGGGATAGTTGTTTGCCAAACCATCCACTATGGTGTTGCCGATGAACCCAATGAACCCGATGGCCAAGCCGATGTCATCGGGTTGCCCCCATAGTGGAGTCTTCAAACTTGAACGGTTGAACCGACAAATATGGATAGAAAGAAATGGATATTTTTGGAATTCAAATGTAACACCATCAAGATTAAAGAAAATTATAAAACACAATTTAAACTTTCATTAACCAAAACTTTATTTATTGGAACGGTTGATATATGCTTTTAAACTTTTTATATCAACAGATATCTTACATTAACATCTTTAATTACAATACTTAAATTTAAGATATTTTCTATTCCAAATATATTTTTGTTATTGGTTTTGGTTAAATAGCAACATCATAATGTCACATTCGGGGGTTTTGTGCATGATTTGTGAATATCATTACACAATAATGAATGGATGTAACTATCATAAAAAATGTCATTTTAACAAATAAAATCTTAGGTGATTCACTTGAAATTAATTTAACTTTACAAAAATAAATACTGATTATAGAGAATATGTATTTTTAAAAGTGTACCCATGATGTCTTGATTAAATGAGTTTTTGGTTTAAAAAATAGGAAATAAGAATGTACTAAAATAGTATTGTATATTTCTATTGTATTTATGAAATTTGGTTTTATACCGAAAATCATTAGTAATAACCTTAAATTATAAAAAGTCAATCAATTCATCATTATTTTCGTCGATTGAGAATGTCATTATTTCCACTCTCTTGTCTCACTTAACGCCACAAACCTTATATGCTCAAGCATTACCTACGATTGAGTAGAAATTACATAAAAGTTCTCGTTTATTATATTTAATTGGTTAAAAATTAGTTGTCATGTCACATTAATGATGTACATTGCATTATATATTTGGACTAAGAACAAATTGCACGTATATGCTAGAGATGCACAAATGACTTGTTAATTGAACATAGACTACTTTAATCCAACCAAAAAACATTTTAACATATTTATTCAATCTCTTAGCATTTCTGTTTATAACTTGAAGATGACTTATTAATACTGTTAAAAGCTTGAGAAAATAGATTCTTAAATTTAATAAATTTATTAAGTTATATGGGACAAATGAAGATGCAACAAAAACATATGGAATTGAAATATTTAAATAAGTAATTTGTTCCCATGTGTAGATTTAGAATTTTTTATGAATTACTGTTGACTTTGTAACCCAAAATTCAAACTTGGGTGTAAAATTTCAAAACTTAAAACTGTAGTTTATTTCTTGAAAATACAAATAAAAATAGATTCACCAAGTTCTATACATTTTTAATAATCTATGCATTAATTTCTTTAGTTTTGATTGATGAATTAAAATAGATGCTTAAATTTGCTTAATTAATTTTTAGAGAACAAAAGTTTCTTATTAAATTTAAAAATTTTATAATAAATTAATACTGTAAACTATAAATGAAGCAGGTGTCTAAAATTGAATTAATTTTTTGGAAATTTCTATTTTAATTCTTTATTTTAAATTCATTTTACAGAATATGCTTGAAATGCTATTATAATTTAAAATTCAGATTTGAGAGTAAAATTCCAAACTTATAAGTAAAAAATAATATTCACCTAGTTCTTTATATTTTAATGATTTGTTCATTTATGTCATTATTTTAGTTAATGAATTCTTTTAAATGATAAAATTTGTTTAAATTATTTTAATATATGCAAATACATGAATACATAATTTCCCCCATTTATTCATATTTTTTAACAACGTTAACACGAAAATCTGAATCTACTTGAATATGCATGACTTATTAATAGTCTGTAGGATAATTAAGAGAGAAATTTGAGATCACATTGGAGTTTTCTTTTTTTTCGTGAAAAAACATAATAAGTTATAAATATATATTTAGATTATATGAATGTTACATTATATTATAAAAGTGGTAATCTTTACATAGACCTGATATGTGTATTGAAAAGTTACAGTGAATACGATAGTATTAACATGCCTTCATACAATATAAAATTACTTTTGGACTAGGGGGAGGGGGGGAACTATCCGCGGGGATTTCAACTTGGACCACTATTCGATAGAAAACCTTTTACTTTGTAGTTTTTATTGAAAACTCACAACCATATTTATAATTCACTATTATAAATCCAAATTCTCCGAGTGAGGTTAATTTACTATTCGAATTACAGGTCCTCACATGTGTGACCCTTGAGTGTCTTATAACGTTGGATGTGAAATCATTGGTTTGTTAACTCTGTACATAATTACTAACAGAAACTTGGTCGTATTCCAACAAGATCGATGCTAGACAATATGGGAGTAGACCTTGACTCCATTTTTGCCCAAGGTGTGGGAAGACAACCGAGGTTATCGACCTTGCTCTTCTAAATTATGTGGAGGTAAAAAAGACTTTGGACGCTGGTCGGTAATTGGTGGAATAAAAACTTGGATGAAATTGACTCAATCACTCACTCCTCCCAAAAGATGTGAGGGATCTAGATTCATCCAAAGGTAAGGATTGGTGGATAGGGGTCAAGTGGATTTTCCTATATCTACTTTGGTCCCAAGGGAACAAAGAGGTCTTCAACAGGGAAAAAAGGATGACTCAACCAAGCATTCTTCGTTACAGAAATGCAGCTGTGTTTCTCCTATGTTTTTTCTGGTTTTTGAAACTATTGACATGAGTTACAATCGATACCAGTTCTATTCCGTCTTATTTGAGGCGCAAGTTCATAGAATCTGTTGAGCAATGTCCCACATCGGATACAAAGTGAACTTGTAATGTGCTTATAAGGGTCCTGGGCTACTCCACTCATAGCCAATTGGTTTTGAGTTGGAACCCCAAAAACTTACATGGTATCAGAGCCAAGGTTCACCCGTGGTTGGTCAAAAAGCCGCACGGACTCTAACGGTGAGCCAAATAATAGCAGCCATTATTGTTTTGTCCTTGTCGAGGCATGAGCATCCTCGTGCTCCACTATTTTAATGGATTATTGGTTATGCTTCTGGATGCGTTGCAACTCTACCTCTGCTCTCTTTTGGCGTTTTTATTATCGCAACCAAGCGTCAGACCAAGATCTGTCTCAGCCTCATCAAGGTTCTACTCCAAGTACACTTTCTGCTATAGCCACCTCTTTCACTTCATCTTCAAATGCAAGGACTTCGGTAGGAGACACTCACAACTCCGCTAGTACAACAACACCTATAGCGGTTTTGCTGAGAGCAATACTCAAAATTGGTTTTGAGTTGGAACCCCACAAACTTACATGGTATCAGAGCCAAGTTTCACCCGTGGTTGGTCAAAAAGCCGCACGGACTCCACGTAACCCAAAGTATCCACGTGTTAGGCTAAAAAGAACGCCACACGTGAGGGGGCGTGTTGAGCAATGTCCCACATCGGATACAAAGTGAACTTGTAATGTGCTTATAAGGGTCATGGGCTACTCCACTCATAGCCAATTGGTTTTGAGTTGGAACCCCAAAAACTTACAGAATCCAATTCGCTACGTCGGTTTTGTGTCGTAATCTGTAAATTTGGGTTGCCGTGCTGCAGTCAGTATGCGACTGGAGTTGCGTTTCGGCTGTACGCGTTAAGATGGGTGCGTTTTTGAAATCTGATTCACTATCCAACCTTATGACATTTTCGATCACAAGCAGTTTGGATGTTAATTGGTTTTTGTGGATTCCTTAAAGTTTGCTCCTTGCAAACGAGCGGGTATCCTTAGAAGTGTCGCGTGCTTTTTCTCTTTTCTATGTATGGTTGATGTCTTGACTTTGGTTTGGACGATGTACCCTCCACTATTTCGTGCTATGAATAAATTGCCTTTCAAAAATATAAAAAACTTACAAGCTTCACAATAAATAAATAAATTCTTATATCATATAAAAGCAAATGAGCTCTTATATTTTGAACATGAAAAGTATTAATGGTAAAGTAGCTATTTTGTCTCTCCAACAGAGGATGACAATGATATATACCAAAATATTTTTTTTAACTATTTTCATAGTTTATAGATAAAATGACTACTTTAACCCTATAAAAGAATCAATTGATGAAATTAACTTTAGAGTAAACTACAAATTTGGTCCCTGAAGTTTACCCAAATCTGCACGTTTCGTCCTTAAACTTTAAAAACTACAAAAAGCGTCCCCAAAGTTCCATTTTCGCAACGCGTTTCGTCCCTGCTCACTAACGTCGTTAAAAACTCAGTTAAGTAAGGGGTAGTTTTGCCAAAGTGAAATAAGAAGGACCAAATTGTAACTCTTTCATCTTCATCACTTTCATTTTTAACCCAAAGAATCCACCACCAACCAACCAACCAACCAACCACCACCACCACCACCACCACCACCACCACACCCACAACCACCAACACCACAACCACCACACCCACACCACCAACACCACAACCACCACACCCACACCACCAACACCACAACCACAACCACCACCACCCACACCACACACCACAACCACCACACCCACACCACCAACACCACAACCACCACACCCACACCACCAACACCACAACCACTACCACCCACACCACCAACACCACAACCACCACACCCACACCACCAACACCACAACCACCACCACCCACACCACCAACACCACAACCAACACCACAACCACCACCAAAACCACCACCAAACAAACACCACAACCACCACCAAACAAACACAGCCACCACCAAAACCACCACCAAACCGCCACCACCACACCCACCATCCACCAAACCACCAAAACCACCTTCAAACCGCCACCGCCACCACCACACCCACCATCCACCAAAACCACCATCTCCTCCATAGATTTAGATCTGCAAATCGGACACCAAAACTACCAAAACCACCATCTGCAAATCGGACATCTAGATCTGCAAATCGGACACCAAAACCACCATCTGCAAATCGGCAACTAGATCTGCAAATCGGACACCACCAAACCAGCAAATCGGCAATGACAATGGCGGATTGTGCAGCGGCAGTGGCGGAGGGTGCGTTTTGGCGACGGTGGCGACGTGTGCAGGCGACGGCGGGTTTGCAGTTTGCAAATCGACGTGTGCAGGCGACCAGCAAATCGACGGGTTTGCAGGGGACGGCGGCGGGTTTTCAGGCGACGGCGGCGAGTTTGCAGGCGACGGCGGCGGTGGTGTTTTCCGGTGATGGCAGTGGACTGGTGTATGGTTCTAGGGTTTGGGTGAAGAGGAGGTGATGATGGTATAACTACTAGAAAGGGGAAGAAGGAGAGAGAGAGCAATTTTTTTTACCCTTCTTCTTTCGTTTTTGACAAGTATACCCCTCACTTAACTGAGTTTTAACGGCGTTAGGGAGCAGGGACGAAACGCGTTGCGAAAATGGAACTTTGGGGACGCTTTTTGTAGTTTTTAAAGTTTAAGGACGAAACGTGCAGATTTGGGTAAACTTCAGGGACCAAATTTGTAGTTTACTCTAACTTTTATTAATAGAGGGAACAAAATCAAACATTTTTTTAAACACAAGGCTGTGACGTACGAGTTAAGGCTTATGGGGAAAGTGACTAGTTAACCCTTCTACCTCAGGTTCGAATCCAGACGCTTCCAGATTGTAGCCACTGGAGATTAACTCAAGACAACATGCTTTAGTTGAAATTAATCAGGGCAAAGTCTCGAATACCCTTTAAAAAAATCATAGAGATTTTTTTGCAATCAAAATTTTGCAAAAGGGCCAAAATCAAAATAACTTGCTTGAACCAAAATTGCAATTTATCCTTTGTTTCTTTGGGTTTTTGAAATTTGAATTTGATTCTTTTTCCTTTTCTTCACTCCCCATTTCACATCCACTTCAAGCTTCTTCATCATCATCATCATCATCATCATCATCATCATCATCATCATGGTGGCCTGGTAAATTCTTAATTTTTAACCTAATTTTAGCTTCCATCAATCTCACTAATTTCTTCATATAAACACATTTCACTGTTTAACTCTTCAGTATCTTATGGACAAAGCTTGTGCTTCCTAATTCCAAAAAATGGTGTTTTTGGATTGAATCGGTTGTGGGTTTATTACTTATTTATGGTTCGATTTGGGGAAACGCTAAAATATGATTTCAGTGAGCTGAATCTTTCAGATATCAAATCTTTGATGGGTATTCTATAATATTCCAAGAAATTTGCTGTTTAATCCTTGGTTTGTAATAACTTTCAAAGGATTTCAATCAATTGATTGATTGCAATACAAATTATTAACTAATTTATGCTTGTTCTTACAGAAACAACTCTTTCAACAGTTCCTGAGAATTTCAAACAATTTCAAGAAATCAATCACTTTGAGGTATGCATTTCATCATTCGATGCACAAGTATCGATAAATAATCGAATTTGATCCGTTGCTATGCTTCATGAATCTTGAATTTCGTTTGAATTTGAACTGCCCACCAACTGTTTGATAAAAGTCCTCAGAGAAAAATGGACTCCTTACCCGATGCCCTTATACAATCCATTTTATCGAATTTACGCAACGCCAAAGACGTTGCATCGTGTAATTGTGTCTCAAAGAAGTTCAAAGACTCGATGACGTTCGTCACGAGTCTCTACTTCCCTCGTAACGTCTTCGACAACCTAAAAAATGGTCGAATTCCCGACTCCATTATAACCCACATGGTCTCTTCGGTTTCCCGATTGGAAGAGCTCGTGGTTTACTCCCCTTTTACCACTATCGGGCTGGCCTCGTGGGTCTGGCTTGCGGGCCCCTCGTTAAAAACGCTCGAGCTCCGAATGGACAATCTTGTCGATCTAAACACGGGTGATCGTCGTTTGTCTAAACTTGATTCCATTCAAGGTGCGAGAAATCTCGAGTCTTTAAGGCTTTGGGGCGTGTTAATGTTGCGAGCTCTGAAGTGGGACCCGTTTCGGAAGCTTCGGAATCTTGAGATTGTTGGGGCGAAAATGGTGGATTCGGTGTTGGTCGAGGCTCTGCGGGCGACTCCTGAGCTTAAGCAACTTGTTCTTCTTGGTTGCGAGGGTTTGAGGACGGTTTCAATCGAGCTTCTCGAGCTCAAGGGTTGTCGGCTTGATTTTTACGGTTTGGGGAGTTGCTCGCTCGAGCTCAAGACTCCGAAGCTCGAAGATCTTCAGGTTCAAGGGTGTAGTTGGATTAGGGTTCGTGAGACGAGTTGCTTGAAGTATCTTTCGATCTCGAACAATACCGGTAAGATTTGAGATTTACTATATTCCTGAATCCAAATTTGATGGCTATGTTGTGTTTTCGGTCTCATCAATATTTGAACAGTAGAGTCCTACTTACGTTAGACACAAACCATCAAAACTATATATATATATATATATATATAGAGGAAAGTTCAAATGTGAACCACTTTTTGGTTGTGAACGTGAGGACAACCGAGAGCGCGACACGTGGCGGATGACTAGGCGCCACGTCGGCTTTGAGTGTGGTCCCCCCCTTTAATACAATGCCCTCCCCATGAATCGCGCCTAGTCATCCGCCGTGGAGTTGACGTGGCGCCTAATCATCCGCCACGTGTCGCGCTCTCGGTTGTCCTTATGTTCACAACCAAAAAGTGGTTCACATTTGAACCCACCCCTATATATATATATATATAGGGTCAGGTTCAAATGTGAACTCAATTTTGGCTGTGAACGTGAGGACGAATTTCAGCCACACATCTTTGGTTACGGTGGACGCGATCACGGAGGATTGATGCGATTCATGGGAGGGTGGAGATTATTAAAGGAGGGGACCCGGTCAAAGCCGCCTTTATTGACCGGATGAGTGGCTGAGATTCGTCCTCATGTTCACAACCAAAATTGAGCTCAAAAAGTGGAAAACTGATAAACACCTCGGTAGCCTTCATGTGGACGTTATGTGGTTTTGCATACAAGTAAATTAATATGTTTTTTGGTTTTTATGCACATGTGCATATTATAAATTGCTTGTATGCACAGGTGCATACCATCCAGATGAAAGGCTACCGGGGTGTTCCTGAGTTTTCCTGTTTTATGAGGTTTTCGGTTTTCCCTAAACTTGACCCTATATATATATAGAGAGAGAGAGAAAGAGAGAGGAAAGTTCAAATGTGAACCACTTTTTGATTGTGAACGTGAGGACAACCGAGAGCGCGACATGTGGCGGCTTTGAGTGTGGCCCCCCTCTTTAATTCATTGCCCTCCCATGAATCGCGCCTAGTCATCCGCCGTGGACTTGACGTGGCGCCTAGTCATCCGCCACGTGTCGCGCTCTCGGTTGTCCTCACATTCACAACCAAAAAGTGGTTCACATTTGAACCCACCCCTATATATATATATAGGGTAGTTTCATTTGCAAACCACTCTAATTTTGCAAACTATGCAAACCGTCGATTTCATTGGTGAAGTTACTGAAATTGGTTTAGAAAATTGACAAATTGTTTAATTTGATGAAATTGTTTCATATCATTCTTTTTCTTTTTGATGAAATTGTTTTATATATTTATGTTTTTTATGTAAAAATGACTTTGTTTCATGTATTTTCCTCATTTTGATTGAACCTTTTCATTTCTACATATGAAACAATTTCATTACCCTAACTAATGAATCAGCGGTTTAGAAAATTAAGATGGCTAACTACCCGTATATATACGCACATGTATATGTTTCAAATAAGACGGCTAAACATTGTGAGAAGGGAAGGTTCATATATGAATCGTTGAAAAAATCCGGGAAACATCTATTTGAAGATACATATGAAACTAACCTCACATATAATTCCTATGTGCTCATGTATGTATCTTGAAACTCTTTTAACCTTCCATTATTGTCGTTTAAACATATTTAGCCTTTATTTGAGTTGACCCCTATATATGGCAAATCAAACAATAACCACAAATGCATTACAAACCCGCGAACCAATATATGAATAACACGTGTGAAACATGCAATGTTCATATATCAAAATCATCGAGCCCGAGCCCAACATTACTTTTTCGAGCCGAGCTCGAAAAAGTTTTTTAAAGTGGGGTTTGAAAAGGGGTTTCTCGTATCTTTTGTTTTGGAAAGGTGTCCGAGCCTATGGATTCTCGTATCTTTTAACGTGTATAATGGGTTTGACATCAAGATATGATTGTGGGTCTTATTGCTTTTCAGGGAGAATTTACATGGTGGACTTTGGTAAGCTCGTGGCACTCGAATCGTTAGCGATTCGAGGCGTTCAATGGTGTTGGGACGCAATAAACAAAATGCTTCAACTCGCGACCCAAGTGAAACACCTCTACATGAAGATTGAATTCACTGGAGATTTCGAGGCTTTTCTCCCATTCCCCGAAATCGATTTTGTCGACTTCTTTAAAACCCATCCAAATCTCAAATCGTTTGACATCCATGGCGCAATGTTTGCTGCCCTTTGCCAAAAAAACAGTCTAAAAAACGTAAGTTAGAAGGACTATTTTCGTTCGATTTCAGTAAGTATATAGATTTATGAGTAAACTACAATTTTGGTCCCTGTGGTCTAAAAGTGGTCCCTAGACTTTAATAACTACAATTCTTGTTCATAGTGTTTACATTTTGCTTTGAAAATTGTCTATAGTCACTAGCTCCGTTAAATATCTCCATTAAGTAAGGGAAATTTATGTCTTTTTATTCTTTTTTTATCAGTTTTGGTCCTTTGAGTAAAGGAATCAGGTAAACTACAATTTTGGTCATTTGAGTAAACACAAAATGATAAAAAGACATAAATGCCCCATTATTTGAGGACATATTTAACGGAGTTTGTGACCATGGACCATTTTCAAAGCAAAATGTAAACGACAATAGGGGTAGCAATAGGTCAGGATAGGATGATGGGTTGGGTTGGGCTCGGGTTTAACTCATTTATTAATTGGGTTGAAAATTTCAACCCTACCTAACATGTTTAATTAAATGGGTTGAGATTTGCAACCCAACCCAACCTAACCTGTTGGGTTGGTAGCGGGTTGACACGTTAATGGTTTTCTAAACCCAACTTGTTAAATTAATGGGTTGAACCTGGGTTGGCCCATGTTAAAAGTGTATTTCATTTTTCTGGTTATACTAATAGAATTTATAATCATAATAATATATAATCAAATAATTATATTTAATTAAAATAAGTTGAAATCGGGTTGTAAATAAATGGGTTGGGTGCGGCTTGTAAAAAGGCCGCAAATTTCAACCCAACCCATTAAATAAATGGGTTAGGCGGGTTAACCCATTTATCATCTTAAGTAGGTTGAAAATCTCAAGCCAACATGCTATTATCGGGTTGGGTTGGCGCCTTGGCGGGTAGGGTCACTTTTTGCCGGCCCCAAAAAGCAGGGACAATAACTATAGCTATTAAAGTTTTGGAGTCACTTTCAGATATTCATGTAAACCATTGGGAACAAAAGTTGTAGTTTACTCGAGATTTATTTATTCAAAACATGAAATCTCGTTTTTTTAACACTTTTCTTTAATGAAAATCAAGAAATCGTGATTCATCGATTATCTTTCCGGTGATTATTTTGCAGGTGGATTCGAGTTTCGTGATTCCGTGCCTTGAGGAGGTTGTAATCACTGTTAGATCGCCGTTGAACGTTGAACAAAAGATGAACACGCTAGAATCGTTGGTGAAGTTTGCGAAGAATTTGAAGAAGATGAAGATCAAGATTCTTCAGATGAGAAGTGGGCACAGCAGTGCTGATGATTTCTTTGAAGAGATTTGCAGGTTTAGATTCATGAATCATAACTTAATCTCAATAGAATAAAGTTATTGTTTTTATTTTTTTAATTTATTCCATAATTAAATGTTATGATTCTTGTTTATTGTAGAACTTTGATTGTCCTTACTAATCTTGAAGTCTTTTTGTGTTTATCTATGTGGTTTCAAGTAGACATGTAGAAGGCCTGAGCTTTTTTGTGACCTGGCCTGCCTTTTTTCAATGAGGAAAAAAAAAACATTCAGTTTTTTAAAAGGGTGCGTTAATGCATTTGGTTTCGAGACATGATAGAATAGAACAAGATAGGGCATGACAGAACAGTTGTTCAACGTTTGTTAAGACAGAACTGGACAAGATAAAACAGATAAAATGACTAACTTACCTTTAATGAGTTGTTTATATATTTTGATTAATTACGTAATTGACTAAATTGTAATAAAATAAATATTTTTGTAACACAATAAATAAAATGTTTTTGTCAAGATTATTAAAAATGACAACAAAATAAAAGGTTTTAATTAGTTTTCAATTTTTATTATATATATTTTTACTATTATTAACATTCAGTAAATTACATAAATTAATCAAAATATCGTAATTGTATACATATAATAACTTTAAGACAGGAAAGTAGAAGTTGAAGAGTATAAAGTACAATAACTATATTCTAAAAAATGAATAAACAGTAAGTATAAAGACGTATTTATATATTAGAAGAACTATGTTTTAGTTTGAGGTTATATTGGTAAAAATGAGTTTGTTCCAGCTTGTTTCATGGGTCGGGGTGGAACAAATCTATTCCACTCTGTTCCTGTCTGCTCCATGTAAAAGTCCTCCCAAATATAGAACAATGTTCCATGTTCTTGTTTGTTCTATCTTGTTCTGTCCTCCCATAGATGATTAAAATGACACCAAAATAAAAAGTTTTAATTAGTTTTCAATTTTTATTTTATATTTTTTTTACTATTATTAACATTCAATGATTACATAAGTTAATCAAAATATCATAATTGTATACATATAATAACTTTAAGACAGAAAAGTAGAAGTTTGAAGAGTATAAAGTACAATAAATAAATTCTAAAAAATGAATAAACTGTAAGTATAAGGACGTATTTGATATATTAGAAGAGAATTATGTTATAGTTTTTGGTTTTATTGGTAAAATGAGTTTGTTCCAGCTTGTTTCATGGGTTGGGGTGGAACAAATCTATTTCACTCTGTTCCTATTGCTCCACGGAAAAGTCCTCCCAAATATAAAACAGTATTTCATATTCTTGTTTGTTCTTTGTTGTCCAATATACCAAATGCATCCTAATATAGGCTTTGGTTAGGGCTATGGGGGGTTGAAGAAGGGTTTGATCGGGCGTAAACAGACTTTGTAGGGTGGAATTTTTAGGTCTAAGCCTAGACATGCCCCCCAAAATCAACCATCTAAGATGGCTTTGGGCTCACTAGGCATGGGCTTTTTTTTGGGTATTTTTGGTTTTAGCTGTATAGTTTGCAAAAAGTCAACTTTAGAAGGGTATCCGAGGCTTTGCCCCGACTAATCCCGGCAAGTTTCACCGACAGCTAAAACATGCTGTCCTGAGTTAATCCTCAGTGACCACAATCTGGAAGCGCCTGGATTCGAGCAAAAAGTCAACTTGGTTCAATTATAATAGAGTGAATTCGTTACAACCGATCGATTAAATTTGTAGTAGGATTATGGTTGAAATTTCAAAAAGCGATTGCAAATATAATATCCAGCTCTTGACCGGTCTTCAGGCCGATTCAGGGGCGAGTCCATGGGTTGGCCTTCGGGTCGGCTCATGGGCGCGGGGGATTAGTCGGTGCCCGTATGGATCCGGATACTCCGGAACGTGTGTGAGTTAAAATGCGGTTCAAAAAAAAAATCTGACCCAATTACCTTCCAAGTTAAATCTATTTGGTGTACGAAAAGTTGTTTTTCTTATGTTTATGTTTATATATCATGTTGGTTGTTGATTACACATGAATCATTATTTTTTTTGGAAAGGAGGTGGTACTCCTGGCAATATATTGAAAAAGGAAAAAACAAAGATACACCTAAATGGCGAGGGACTCCCTCCCAAAGAAGAAAACCCTCCCAAAAGGACAAGCCCTAGAGGAAGAGGTTAACTTCACTAGAGAAGAACCAAACATAACAAACCATAAAATGATCATCCAAAACATACAAAGGGAAATAACTAATAAATAAAAACTAGACAAACCAAATAAACCCAAAACCGCAAAACTCGGATCAAAGCAAGGAGCAGAAAGCATCTCCATCAACTCAACAACTGGATAGTGGAAGATTCCCCCGCGTGAACTCCCGTCCCATGAACCCCTATACCACATCTGAGGTCACAAAAACTTTTTAACTCAGTTACAAGTTGCATTGGATTTCTTCGTCTATTCTCAAACAGCCGCCTGTTTCTTTCTTGCCAAATAAAATAAACAATTCCCACAAAGAGCATCTTCTTATTCCATTCTCCCGGGCGCCAGTGCCTATGCGTGAGATCATGCAAAATGATGTGCCAAACACCATCCAAAGAACAACCAATATCTGTTCGAATCAGGCTCCAGACTGCATTAGAGTAGTCACATTGAAAGAATAAGTGATCACGGGAATCACTAACTTGAGAACACAATGGACACCGTAAAGAGTCACCGTTAGGAAGCCATCTAGCCATTCGGACCTGTGTAGGTAGTTTATCCAAAATAGCTAGCCAAAAACAGAATGAATGTTTTGGAACATAATTTTTAAACCAACATAGATCATACCAAAATACAGTTTCTCGGTTTCCCAAGAAAACTTCCCAAACTTCTTTAACCATGAATGGTCGAACCTGTTGATTTAAATTCAGCCATGAAACTCTATCCAAAATATCATTTTGCAACGGTGGAATGGTAACATTTGACAAATTGGGACAACGTATCGTCGACGATTGCGGCCAGTTGCTACCAATTCGCCGAACAACATCTTCCACCTTAGAACTTTTATCAAAGCCCTCTCCATGAAAAAATCGATAAGGAATCAAAGAGGACAAGCTACCCAAAAGAATCCATTTATCCTCCCAAGCGTTGACAGTCTTACCATCGCCTATGTAGGATAGAAAGAAGGGCCGAACCTGTTCTCTTAACTCCAAAAGTTTACGCCAAATCCAAGATGAGTTGCTTATAATAGGAGCATTCCAGAAGTGAACGTTATGGAGGCGATGGATATAAATCCATGAGACCCAAAGCGATTTCTTCCTTCTCAAAACATCATAAACATGCGTGGTTAACAAGGCTCTATTCCACAACCCCATTCTTTTGATTCCCAAGCCACCTGATTTCTTCGGTCTACAAACCACGTCCCAAGCAACTCGATTCTTACCTTTAGAAACATCTGATTGGGCCCAAAGAAAGCTTCGGAATAAAGCTTCTATTGATTGGATCACAGACAAAGGCAAGGTAAACACTGACATCCAATACAGTTGTAGAGACTCCAGAACAGCTTTTATTAATTGCAAACGCCCTCCAAACGAAAGAGATTTCGATTTCCAATTTAAAATACGTGAACGTATTTTTGCAATCAAAATCGCAAAATCGGAAACAACTAACCTTTTAGCAGAAAGAGGTACTCCCAAATAGCGAAACGGAAGATTACCCGGTTGAAATGGAAGAATATGCAAGATCTCCCGGACCGTATCAGGATGTACGTTTGCAAAATAAACTGAACTTTTTCCTATATTCGGTTTTAGACCTGACAGAACAGCAAAGTCCGAAAGCACCTCTTTAAGAACCTTAACCGAATCAACATTACCCTTGGAAATAACCATGAGATCCTCGCTCAAGCTGGAAGTCCTTACAAAAAGCGTTCGATACGAAGGACCAAGTGGCTCCCGAATCGAACAGTACTAACGCAGTCCTCCCATTTACGGGAAAAACGCCTAATTACGAATAACAATTAGCTACCAAGGAGTGCGCATGCAATTCTAACTACTAGTTACAGGCCACTAACATAACATAGCAGTTGGATAACTCGACAGAAAACTAAAACATACCTGTAACCACGTCCGGCTCCACCTTGGCCTCCTCGGCCGTAAGCTGGAAAACTCGACCCCGACTCGTCGAAGAGGGCCCGCTCTTCTTCCCCGAAGAACCGTCGGTGAACCGCATGATAGAGGAAGTTGGTGCCACCACAGGTGCCGTCACTGGTGCTGCTGCTGTCGCTCCGACCAACTGGGGGCAGTTCGGCTTAATGTGGCCTGGCTGAAAATAGTGAAAACAAACCCTCGGTGCGTTCCCGCACTCCCGACTTCGGTGGCCTGGTTTGCCACATTTGAAACACACATGCTCTGTCAGCCGACACTCCCCCGAGTGATTCCTTCCACATTTCGGGCAGCCCGTGAACCCCTTCCGACCATCGGTCCTCGGTCCCTTAAATTTCTTCACTGGCACCAGTGCTAGCTCCGCTTTTCTCTTCCCTTGCCGCTGTTCCTCCAGATACATCTCCTGCTTCCGAGCTACCTCTACCATCTCATTGAAGGTCTGATACTTCGCTGTGGCCACGAACTCCTGGATCTCCGTCTTTAGTGCCTGACGGAATCGGTACATCTTCACTTCCTCAGATCCCACATAGTCGGGGCAGAACAAGGACTTCTCCAAGAACTGGGCGGTGATCTCGTTCACCGTCTCGGTAGTCTGCCTTAGGTTCAAGAACTCTGCTGTGATCCTCTCCTTCTCAACACGCGATGTGAACTCCTCGTCAAGCAGCGCCTTGAACTCCTCCCAGGTCATTGCGCCGATCTGCTCTTCCGTACGGCTCTTGAGAATAAGCCCCCACCAGTCTTTACCCGCATTACGGAGCAGGTTGACCGCGTAAACTACCTTCATAGCGTCTGGGCAGCCACTAGTGCGGAATGCACCCTCCACAACAGCGACCCATCGATAGCAGGCGATAGGGTCTTTCTTACCCTCGAAGTGCGGTGGCTGGCACGCCATGAAGTCCTTAAACGTGCTAGCCCGGCTCTGTCCCTGACTAGTACTGCCTGACCCCGACCTACGGGCAGTGAAGGCCGCCTCGATCCGCTCGTCCACAGCCGCCATCAGTTCATCTTTCATCTGCGCGAACAACCCTGGCAGGATCTGGTGCAGGGTCTCAGTGAGCTGTGGGCCTATAACGTCCCTCAGATCTGGAGTCTCAGGCTCCTCAGAAGTCGATGTTCTCCTCGTGACCACCTAACTATAGGTTTACAATAATAAATAACTTAGGGCAGTTCAAAAAATGCAGTTCAATATCCGCAACTATATACTTCTACAATCCCGTTTATACCCACACTCATGCATACGTCTATATCTAGTCCTTAGTGTAAATTCCACCTACCGACTAGATCATAGTCTACCCGCACCACTCACACAATAACCAACCGCCCATAACCACAACTCACGGGTCCTTACCGTTATCACTATGTTGAGATTCTCCAAGACTTAATCAGATTCGAATCTGCACCATTGTCTATAGTAGTGCTATTATTTGGGCCCGCACTACTATAACCAACCAAGATTTTTGGCCGGTTTAAGTTTACCGAGCACCAACCAGCAAGTTAGTGTCCTGTAACCTATTCCCGCCGTCTCAAGGTGCTTACATTCGAGTCTGATACGGCCTTAAACTAAACCTCAACCTAATGACTAGGCGGTACCCGTACCTCTGCAAACCACATAAATTTCCCTATTGACTACACAGTCAATTCTGTTGGGTTTTTGTGAGACCCTCGTATCAAACTGACACGAGTAAACTGTAAATCTCAAACCTAACTGGGATGAGAATCACTAAACAAACCTTGTGATCAAACTCACCCCAAAGTTCAATCAAACCTAACTGGTTTGATTAGCGGAAGCGATTACGTGATAAAACCCGAAAACACACTGATCTTATGTTTATCTAAATAACATATATATATACATATATATTACGATTAGAAAATTACCTCGGAAGCTTGAGATAGATCCACCTGTGATGAGACCAGACGAATTCCTTCTAGCCGGATATAGCCCCGAATTCACGAACAAACTGTTACGCGAAGAACTGACCGAATGATCACAAAAACGAACTGGTTTCGGATCTATGTAGGCGTCGATCAAGAGAAGAGAGAGAGAGAGAGAGGTTTTTGGGAGGTTTGTTTTAGGAGGTTAAAATCAAACATTTAAACTGGTTAACCCTAACTGTCTATTTATAGGGAAAAAGGTTTCCTTATTGTAGACAGTTTCTATAACCTTTATATTTATCTTTATGGTAATTATATTATCTATTCTTATTCCCAAATAAAAGAATATTCCATAATAATTTCCATAATATTTTCTAGATAAATATTAAATCATTTAATTAAATCTGTTATATATTTATTTAACTAATAAATATATAAACCCTTTTAATTAATTCTAGAAACCTTTAACTTTGGAGTTTCTTACAGAAAACACCCAACTGATTTATAATTAACTATTATAAATCTAACCTCTACAAACTGGAGTTATTTTACTTATTCGAATTACAGGTCTTCACAGGTGTGACCCTCAAGTGTCTTATAACGTTGGATGTGCGATCACTGGTTTGTCAACTTCTGCACATAATTACTAACAAATTCCACAAATACTATCGACATATATATATTCATGTAGCATGCGATTCAGACTCAATAGCCCAATAATAATACAATACATAAAGAAAATACAAAAATAACTCACCCCCCTTGTGATGCTCCCGTCGACGATTCCGAACTTTGACTCATTATTGTCCCAAAAATCGCGGGTTTAAGTCCAACCACACGCTCGCTCGAAAACGTGCGCGCTGATTCCCTTAAACCACGCTCTGATACCAAGTTGTAACATCACTTTTATAAAATAAGAATTTAAAGAAAATAAATTAACAAACTGAATTAATTTACAATAAAACCATTTATTAGAAATCCCGCATTAATATAACTCGCATAGGTTCAAAATAAATCCCAAAAAAAAATAATTTTATAAGATCAACGTCTAGTGTGAGAGTCAACGCCGTCGGAACCACGATCGTGAGAGTCACATTGGGGCCTTGCCCTTATCTTTGGCCGGAATGGCACCTGAAAAAGGGAAACAACTATCGGGGTAAGCGGGTGCTTAGTGAGCTAGCACTACATACAAAACACATATAGCATGCTTACGTACCGAACGGGTACCAATCACAATCACCAATTCACACATTGCATAAATTCATCAAATTAACACAATTCAATCTCATGAGATCATTAGTATACGCCTGTCGTTTTGGACACGGGTCGGACCCCACAACTCATTAAGGGCATGTGGTTTCCCTTCTCTCCCGTCGTTTTGGACACGGGTCGGACCCCACAACTCACCAAGGGCACGTGGTTCCCTTTTTACACATCGTTACGATAGATAACCAAACCATACATGAATTATATATAGTGTACTCACCTCGATGCAAGACACGTTACAATTAAATTAAATCCCTTCTTAATAGCACAATCTGAAAATAATAACACATATTCTCAATTAGGAATTTCAACACTCATCAAACTATTTCAGCATGCACACCTACAAATCGATAGGCTACGATAGTCACAGTCGTCAAAGGTCTAGGCAATTCGACCCGCGGCCCAACTCGTTGCCGGACGGCAGCAGCCGGCCGTCGCCTACCACCACAGCAGCAGCTAACCGCCGGTCACAACGAATCCGGCAGCCGACCGCCGCTGCCAGCGACGGGAATAACCTGCAGTCACCACCGCCGCACACTACGGCTCACCGGTTGACTCCTCCGTCGACCACAGCCGGCGTGAATCGAAACCAAAGCCACCGTCGACCTTCGGTGGTGAACCAGCCGTCGACACTAACCAGCTTCTCGCCGGCGATAAATAACTCCACCGCCGGACCTTGTCTGCCCCAACGTTGGCATAGCAACGATCACAGCCGGTTCTAACCCGACCGCTGCAGCCATGGCACGAACGACGGTAGTCGCCGTCCAGCCCGACCACAGTGGCGGTTCGCCGCTGAAATCATTACCGCCGCTGCTCCACCACTCGGCGACACGTCCACGGTCGCGGCCAGTGTCTACGACGGGCTTCCACCACACCATTCGACCATAACAGCCGATACCCGTCAAGGTCAGTCGAAGCATGAAGCCAGGGTGTCACCGGTCATGGCCAGCGCACACCTCGGCCTTAGCAGCCACCGGACACATCGAAACGAAGCCTAGGTTACGGAATTAACGAAAATCACAATTTAAGAGTCTTACCTCGCGAACGACAACGTTTCCGACCTACTCCGGCAAGCACACTACACCGGTGCCACCCAAGACTCTCTCTCTCTCTCCTCGCTGAACGTTTCTCTCTCTCTTAAACCTAACCGATCTCTCTCTTAATTGCCTTTCTCTCCAAGTTTTGTGGAGTGGATATGAGGTTATCAAGGAAATTCAGGGAGGTTAAATAAACCCTGGTATCCTTATCCGACTCTAATCCCAACTAACCTCAAATATCTAAAATAATTAATATATAATAATAATAATAATAACAATAATAATAATAATAAGATAAGGGGTGTTACAAAAAGATATAATCTTTAAATTTCAAGAATATCAACAATTGAGTTTTAAATAAAATAAAATTGAAGTCCACTCCTCTTCAGTTTGCAGAAAACGTAATTGGGGAGTGAGTAGAGAGGCTTTGGCAATTCTTGGAGAAATTGCAAGGAGAAGGTTGTACAATCGATCTAGCAAGTGATTCTTGTTATCGTTGGTGACATTTTCTAAGCTAATCACTTGTTAATTTGTAAGCATTTCGAGTCAATTAGTTAGTTCATGTTAATGGTTAGGGTTTTGTTTAGGAAGTGGTAAATTGATGATCTTTGGATCATCAATTGAGTGTTATATGTTGGTATAATGATCAAGGGTTGTTAGTTTATATTATGGGATCATTTGCTATGTTTAATTTGGTCCAATTAGTGCAGAAATCATGTTTGGGGTTTGGTTCTCGGCTAAATAGGGTGTCGACCCGCAGGATTTCAACTTGCGGGTATCGGCGGGTCGTGACCCGCGGGTGACCCGCCGATACCGCAGCTCCCAAATTTCAAGTTTTTCATTCGGGTTCGGATCGGGGTTTTCTTTTATGGATTTTCTTAAGGATGTTAAATAATGATGAATGGTAGATTTTGGAAGCCATTGAGATAGCTATGCTATGTCTACGGCTCGTGAGTTCGGGTATGGTTTAGAAATGTTGAATGAAAGGTCGTTTATTTGTATGTTATGTGTATGTTTAGGTGCTTGAACCTCTACGTGTGCTATATACTTCAAGTGTGTGTTGTTCAGACATCATTATCAGGTGAGTACATTAACCTGCGTTCAATGTTGATATGAGTGTAATCATGTAATGTTTTGTTGATATGTTAAACTGGCATGTAATGTTTATGATAGTACCTATGGTGGTATATATTACCCCTAGGGAAGTTGTGAGTATGAGGCCTGTTACCAGTGTCAGTTATGATACTCTTGGTGTTACACATTGACTAATGGTTATGATGCATGCCTAGTTTTCCTGTTATGCTTATGATTTATGTACGTATTCATAGAGCCTAGGTTTGTGCTCACTAAGCTTTTATGTTTAACCCGTTTGTAGTTTCATGTGGTTTAGTGTCAGGTACCTCGCCCAAGGACAAGGGAAATGCTCTTGCTTGATGGCTCAAGGAGGATTTGGTTCAGCTAGGGACAGCTTATGTTTTAAACATTTAAAGAACAGGTAGTTGTAACACCCCATTATCTTTATTATTATTATTATTATTATTATTATTATTATTATTATTATTATTATTATTCCATCTCTTTATTCTTAAAAGTCTTGGAAGACTACTAACTTAACCCACTTTTCCTTTTGGCAAATAATAAATTCAAATTCCTTCTAATAAAAAAAAATGTTATTAAGGGTATGTATTCTGTTTAAAAAAAAACATTATTTTAAAATAAAAGCAACTCTAGATATATTTTTCTTTATCAGTAAGGGTTGCTTTTTCTTAGGAAACTTAGTTAGGTAGATAGGGTTGGTGGCTTATATCAAGCCTACAAGCTAGCTCTCTTTTTATCATTTAGTTAGCTTGGAAATCGAGTTAAGAGAGAGAGCTTGAGAGAGA
>CM058047.1:55537741-55572759 GCA_030169165.1 Centaurea solstitialis | reverse complement strand
TTGGATAAGCTTTCCTGCAATAAGAGCAAACTTGTACATGTATATTGTTAGTTTAATCGTACGATCATATGATGATATCGCACGATTATCTTCGATGACCACTTGTCTTTGTTTGATGGTAATTATATCTTTACTTCAGGACCTTATTTTAATACAGGAATATCATCCTGGAAGATATCTTACGATTCTAATCGTTCGATCGTTCGATGATAAAATTTCACCCAAACAGGTACCGGCCAGAGTATAGTGATCAGGTCCCCAAAATGGTGAGATCTATTTTGGTACTGTTAAGTTCACCGGGTGGTACCGGGCCAAAAAGCACTTAGAGGGACTAAAACATGCACAGGTAGTTGCCATGGTCCCGAAAAGATCTAGGAGTCATGTCAGCTAGACATGATTGGTAAAAGTCCTTACCTACCGAAATAAATACGGGTCTGGTGGAGCAAGAACATTACGCACATCAGGACGTATGAAATAAGGATCCTAGTCCAATAAATTGATCATTTAAGGGTTTATTGATAATTATTGGAATTTAATCTATTTACAGTTGCTAAAGACCAAAAGTTTTATTTTGTGTAGATGGCAAGCACTGTTACCAGCACTAACAATCTTTCCCTCCGATCTATCCTAGAGAAGGATAAGCTGACCGGCTCTAATTTCCTCGACTGGGAGCGCAATCTAATGATTGTGCTCAGACATGAAAGGAAATGGTATGTGCTTGAAGAGCCTCTTGGGGAGGCACCTCCGGCAAATGCTCCGGCTGCTGCCAGAAATGCCCACAAGAAGCACTCGGATGATCTCCTTGATGTCGCCTGTCTGATGCTTGCAACTATGAGCCCAGATCTGCAAGCAGGGCTCATAAATACAAATGCTTATGACATGATCCGCCAGCTGAGGGACATGTTCCAGACCCAGGCTCGTACAGAACGCTACGATGCCACTAAAGCATTTAATGAGTGCAAGATGGTAAAAGGGACATCAGTAAGTGACCATGTCATGAAAATGAAACGGCACTTGGATCATCTGGAGAGGCTTGGTCATCCTGTTCCGTTGCAGCTAGCAACAGACACCATACTCAATTCACTGTCAGAAGACTACAGGCCTTTTGTAGTCAATTACAATATGAATAACATGGAGAAAACAATAGCAGAATTGCACTCCATGCTTAAGACAGCTGAACTGAATATGGGGAACAAGAACAAGACAAAGGATGTCTTGATGGTGAAAGACGGAGGGGTGAAAAAGAAGAATGGGCAAGCTAGCACCAGTAAAGGAAAATGACCAGTCCAGGCCATCCAGAGTGCACCCAAGAAAGGCAAAAGCAAGGGCAAGGGCAAGAAGGTTAAGCCAAATAAAGCTAGGACCGAGAACCGCTGCTTCATATGCAATGAGATCGGTCATTGGAGGCAAAACTGCCCTAAGCGTCATGAAGCAGGTATATAAACCTCAGAAATTTATGATTGCTTTATTTTGTCACTTCTTACTTGTTAGCTTACAAGTATACTGATACCTAGAGCAAATGATTATTGCAGGAGGTCAGAAGTGAAGTGAAGTGCCCAGAAGTTGCTGAGGATCTTAAGTACAAGATATTTTCGATATAAGTCAAGACATTTTGAATTTATGGTTTTGAAACAGTTATTTTTGGATTTATGTTTTAAACAGCCTTTGGGATGATTATATTTTAGATTTATAATTTTATGGTTTTATTTTCAAAAGTTATTGTCTTGACACATCTGATTGTGCTTAGTATTCTTAAATACATATGATCCTAGTTGTTGCCTGTTACTTCAATAAAATCTATTAATTTGAAGTAATTTATATAAAAACTATCAAAACACACGAAATTCTATAAGAATGTGTTTTGAGAATAAAACATTTATGAATAATTGTTTTGTGATCAAATGTTTTGAAAGGAGAATTTAGGATTTTAACTCAGATGGCGTTAATAACAGTAAAACTAGAAAGATTCCAAGTTCTGGAATTAGGATTTGACCAAATCCAGTTAAGTTTTATAAAAGAAATTCTCATAATTAACTAATCTAGTTTGATCAAGTTTTATTATTCAAATGTTTTGAAAAGGGAATTTAGGATATTAACTCAGATGGCGTTAATAACAGTATTTATGAAACTAGAAAGATTCCAAGATCTGGAATTAGGATTTGACCAAATCCAGTTAAGTTTCATAAAAGAAAAATTCTCAAAGTTCATTACTTGAAATTAGAATTGACTAATCAAAGTTTTGACTAAGTCAATAGTGAAATTTGAGTAATAGTTAGTTTTTATATAAGTAAGTGGGAGCCCAATCTATTCTCTATCTAGTCTGAGATAAAAGAATAAAAAATACAATTATTGATGTATCTCGGAATTCATAATCCAAGATAGGATAAGAATTCATAAGATATAATTTACCCTTTTAGTCAAAAGGATAAAAAGTTTCAAGGCCCTTGAAACAAAGGTCGTGATTGACTTTTAAAATCAATAATTAAAGTGTTGGATTAAAATATAGGATTCCAGTAGATTTGCCAGCATAGCAAATGGAACCTGATTTCAGGTAGAAATCATTCATCTACACAGCAACTAAGGAAAGTTGTAGTTTTACATATTCAAGAACTGGAAGTTAGTCCATGTCTCCGAGTTCATGGAATATGATAAAAGTCTAGTTATTGTTTTAAAAGGTGTTTGCAAAACAATAATTAGCAGATACAAGTAGATTGTATAAACAGACTTGTATTATTTGGTTATCACTTTGATTAAAATGGTAAACTTTAATCAAAGGGTTTAAACTGAAGATAGGTGATACTTCATTTTAGACCAGTATCTAACAAACGTTAAATAGATATTATGAAAGTTATTAAAGAAAAGACATTTAACTTTGTTATTATTACAGCGTGTAGTATGGACTATACAAAATTAATTTCTTTATCACTTTCACATTTTGCATGTTTTAATATATCCAGGAATGAAATCAGTCTCCGGTTTTTCATTCAAAATCCGTCCATAACAACTTATCATTGTGGGAAATTGCTACTGGGTCTTATGACGGCAGCAAAAAAGCCAAGGCATTACTTCGAGTCGCACCATATCATTGTTGTGACCAATTATCCACTCAAGACGGTGCTTCGAAAGCCAGAGTTAACAGGACGTCTAGCCAAGTGGAGCATCTATCTCAGTGGGTTCGACATTGAGTTCAAACCCAAGACGGCAATTAAATCGCAAGTACTGGCAGATTTTGTGGCAGAATTCTCTCCAGGACTGGAACCCACGACGTGCGACGAAATTGTGATGATTTCAGACAACAAACCTTGGATACTCTACGTTGATGGTTCTTCGAACGTACGAGGATGTGGATTAGGTCTTGTCTTAAAATCATCACAAGGGGGAAATATAGTATACTCCATACGATGTGAATTCAAGGCTACAAACAACGAAGCAGAGTATGAAGCTTTGATCGCAGGATTGGATATTGCTCTTAGACTGGGGGCAAAACAATTACACGTTCGAAGCGATTCTTTATTGGTGGTAAACCAAGTAAATGGAGATTTTCAAGCAAAAGATTCAAAAATGATGAGTTACCTCAAAGCCGTTAAAGATCGAATCGCACGATTTGAACAATTTTTGATCGAGCAAATACCAAGAGATCTAAATATGCAAGCTGACGCACTGGCCAATTTGGGATCTGCATTTCATGATCCATTCATGGAAAATATCCCAATACTTCATCTTACGACACCAACAATTGCGGTAAACGATGAAGTACAGATGAACGAAGAAATTTACAATTGGTCGCTCGACATATGGAACTACCTCAAACACGACCAACTTCCTGAAGACAAAATGGAAGCTCGAAAGACAAGGTCCAAAGCTTCAAGATATACAATTCTTGAAGACCAACTTTATCGAAGATCCACGACTGGACTTCTCTTACGATGTGTCACAAGTAAGGTACAAATCAATCAAATTCTCCAAGAAATGCACGACGGAGAATGTGGAAATCATGCAGGGGGCAGATGTCTTGCCAATCGAATCTCACGACAAGGCTACTATTGGCCTACTTTACGAGAGGATGCAATAACGTACGTCCAACGGTGCGATGCATGCCAAAAACATTCGGGTATGATCCATCGACCATCTGAACCTTTGCATTCTATTCTAGTTCCATGGCCCTTCATGCGATGGGGAATGGATATCGTGGGAAAATTACCTCCAGCCCCTGGACAAAAAGTCTATCTACTTGTGCTCACCGATTACTTCTCAAAATGGATAGAAGCTGCTGCTTTCTCACAAGTCCGAGATAAAGAAGTCATATCTTTCATTCAGAAGAACATCATTTATAGATTCGGAGTACCAGCTGAAATTATGTGCGACAACGGCTCACAATTTATAAGTGATAAGACTCGTACGTTCTGTGAAAAACGAGGAATCAAGTTAATCACTTCTACTCCAAGATATCCACAATCTAATGGATTAGCAGAATCAAGCAACAAAGTCATCATCAATTCAATCCGAAAAAGGTTGAAAGGAGCAAAAGGAAAATGGGTAGAAGAATTGCCATCTGTCTTATGGGCGAATCGTACGACACCAAGAGCATCAACTGGACAAACTCCATATTCCCTGGTATATGGATGCGAAGCAGTCTTACCAATCGAAGCTCAATTACCAATTGCCAGAAGTCGTACGTATGATCAAAATGCAATAAATCTATCTTACGACCTGGACGCTTTAGAAGAACTCCGAGAGAAAGCACTACGAACGATGGCTGCACAAAAAGGAATTGTCGAAAGACACTTCAACAAAAAGGTAAAGGCTAAAATTTTTCAAGTTGGAGATTATGTCTTACGACATGTGTTTCAAAACACACAAGAGCCAAACGCTGGAAAACTTTCCATCAAATGGGAAGGACCATACATAATTTCCAAAGTCATTGGAAACGGAGCATACAGACTTACGACAATGGAAGGTATGGAAATCCCACGAAGCTGGAACGCCCATCATCTTAAAAGGTACTATTTCTAAACCTATTTACATACGATTTATTTTCTTGAACTGATTACTGACTTGAGCGTCGGAGCGCCGTTGGTCAAACCAACGGCCACCCCCTAGCAACTATGTTTGTTCGCAGGTATCGCACGACTATCGCATGTATCGCACGATTGCCGCAAGTATCGCACGATTATTGCAAATATCGCACGATTAAATTGCCTCAGACGCACGATTATCTCGCAAGAGCGCAAGTCAATTCGCCAGTCGCACGAATACTCTTATGAGTACAAAAGAAACGTTTCTAAATTAAGTCTAAGGACTTTAAAACACATGCATGCAAAAACAAAGGCTAAAATGTACGATACAAGCTAAAACGCAAGATACAGGCTAAAACGCACGATACAAGTTATAACGATACAACAGTAAAAAGCTGAAATGCATGATATTCCAACAAAAAATTCTTTCATTAATATTTTTGCCTAAAAACGGCAGAGTACAAGAAAAAATTGTACGATTACAAAACAAAAACTATTCTAAAGGAACGCCGGTGGAAGGTGGATGTAACACCCCGCTAAAGCGGAACCACGAGGTGCCACAGTTAAGATTTCATCGCGATAGGAAATAAAATACACCAATCATTCATACCAAAAGTTTAAAAGAGTTTACACAGTACTACAAGTATTACAATCCAACCATCATTCAGGTTTACAAATTTAAACGAAATATGAATCAACATGACTGGTGTTATACAAAAAGTTCCCTTAATGATCTTATCAAACCTTCGGATTTCCTGAAAAGCATGATAAACAAGTGTCAACTACAAGAGTTGGTGAGTTCACAGGTTTTCATATGCACAAAAATATTTTAAATGCAACAACATTTCAGTGAACCTTTTATTCACTACACTTTTCAAAATTTAACTAAAGCAAATCCGTTCATTCGCTTAAGTTATCGAATACAGTTAGAGTGAATCCGTTCATTCACTACCAACAGTGAGTAAATTTTCCGGATGATGTGTAAATCGCAAGATAATTAGTGAGTTACTACAATCCTTTCCAATTCATGACATGCTTTGCCCCTATCTACCCCAGAGGTGGAAGTAAATCCCACTTGCGTAGAACGTTTTGTTCAATACAGTGCACCTATCACTCGTCAGTTCTAGGTGGGTATGTCAATCCAAATAGCGCTATCCACGTGTATTTTAGGCCCATTGTTATGAGTTAATAGTAGTCTTCGGGGACTTATTCATTTTTTTCCTTTTATCTCACTATATCAAGCTTTAAACATATCAAATTTAACTCACTTACATTTCATTTCAATTCGATTCATTTAAATCCATTTTTGCTCATTTTGAAACAAATCAATTCATCACATTTTCATAATACATTCAATCATATCATGCTTTCCACCCCAAAACGTATAAAACGGTAAAAGTGGGGCTGTGAATACTCACCTTGAGTGCTTAGTGCGAATTTGAAAGAGTTGATGCGTGACCTAAATCCCGGCTCCAAACTAGGGTAGTCCTATCAAACACGAAATTTTTAACGTAAGTCCTAGGTCCAACGGTCCTTAACTAAAATCGTACCGAAATCCATAATATGCCATTATATAAATTTTATAGCCTAATCCAATAAAAATTCATTTTGTCACAAATAAAAGTCTTCTAAACATTTTAGAAGTTCAAATTTTATAAAATTGAGCTTTTAAGAAAATTTCAGAATCTGTCAAAATTTTGAGTTGCAAAAATTGTCATTTTGAACTTAGGTCCTCTAAATATTGAGTCTTTAAATTTTTACCCCCTGAATTAGGGGATGTTAAGAGCATTTTCACCAAGTTTCATGATTTTTAGAGGATTTTTACTATTTTTAAACATTTTTACAAAATCAGTGGTAAGGGCTGAATTTCCAGAATACCTTTAGTCCTTGTTTTATTCATAAATAATTCTATACACCACTTTATCACGAATTTCCAAAGGGATTTTCTAGCTAAAACATAAACCAAACTTTTGAAACAAGTTTCATGTCATAAGGATGATTTTTGAGGGAGATATGACCTCTTCAAGTGGTGCATGTGTAATCTGCCATAAGAGGACAGCCTACACCACCAACTTAAACTCATTGGTTGAAGTCCCAAAACACCTCTAAATGACATGATCTTGGACTCTTTAGAAAGCTAACTCAAAGTACTTGAGTTTAGGATCAAGAAAATCGTATTTTAGATAAATAATCAAGGAGTTATGCTTGTTTGAAGTTGACCAAAGTTTCTGACCAAAACACTGTTGCACACAAAAATGTTTTATGGTGGTTTGGGTTCAAATCTTGGTGTTTTTGCACCATTCCAGTGGGGTTTGAACCCTAACACATTAAATATCATTCCATAAAATTTTCATGAAGAAATAAGTTCAAGAAAGCCCTTTTTGGGTCGTGTAAAGTGCATGCAACTACTTTGACAGAATCTGTCCAACATTATAATACCCAAAATACTACCAAAACACATAAAATCATACCATTTCGGGGTTTATCTTGCTATTTCACCCATAACTCAGATTATACAAATGTATTACAACTAAAATATGTTTTCATACCATCCAAACCCATGCATGAACTATTGATGAAGTTTAGCACAAGTTTGGTGGTCAAAATCATCATCTAAACGATTTTTGATTCATTTCTTGTGTTCTTATGGGGAAATCATTGATTTTCACCTCCATAGATTGTTATATAACATCATCTAAGGCTCAATCTCTTTCCCAAACACACATTTCTTTACTTGAATCAAAAGGGGTTAAAAACCCTTGAAAAAGAAGAAGAAAGACTCACAATGGAGTTAAAAATCGAAGTAGAATCATCTATCTATGCTTACCTTTGATGAATACCCAATCTTTAACTCAAAATTGGTTTCTAAACCTTCAAAAATCTGGAGTTAAGAGGAGTTCTTGGCTGATTTTTAGTGAGAGAGAGTAGAGAGAATTAGAGAGAGAGAGAAGATTTGAAAAGTGAAAGAGATTTTTGTTGGAAAAATGAACAAATGATAGCTTTTATATGAAAGAGGGGAGGGGACACCTTGGGGAGTGGTTGTGGCCGGCCCCTAGTGGGTCCCACCCACTCTCCCTATATTTTTTTTTTTTTTCTTTTAAAACAGTGTACATTTGACACTGTTATTTCGACGCGGTACCGGGTTTTTGTCGGTTTTTCGCAAATTCTAACTTTTCGAAAGTGGTTTTAGGTTAATTAAGTTACTTTACATATAATTTAAACATTATAACTTAATTTTCCAAAAATTATCTTAATTCTGGCATTTTAGGATTATCGGGTGATTTCGGGCCGGTTCGGGCTTTTTCGGGCAGTTTTCGGAACTCTTAGGATTTTAACCTAACTTTTTCTCGCAAACTAATCTATTTTCATCTTAAAACTTATTTAACTAACTTCTAACCTACGGAAATGCTGTAGAGTGACTGAACGCGTAAATTAACCTGGAGGTCGGAACTGACGGTTGTCACATTTACCCCCGGTTGAAAGAAATTTCGTCCCGAAATTTAATCATTGCTGGCACCGAAGCGATCTTTCGTGAAGAGGTGCGGGTATTTGTCTTTCATGAAAGCTTTCCGTTCCCAAGTGAACTCAGGTCCGTGACGAGAGTTCCATCGTACCTTGACGATTGGTATTTTGCTGCGCCGGAGTTGTTTGGTTTCTTGATCAAGGATCTCAATTGGTTCTTCCGAGGCGCGCAGTTTTTCATCAATTTGAATCTCATCCAAAGGCAGAATTACTGTCTCCTCTGACAGACATTCTTCAGGTTGGACACGTGAAACGTGTCATGAATAGAGCTTAGCTCTATAGGCAAGTTCAACCTATAGGCAACGGGTCCAATTCTTTCTACGACCTCAAACGGTCCAACAAAACGAGGGCTCAGCTTCCCTTTCTTTCCGAATCTTATCAGCCCTTTCCATGGTGATACCTTCAGTAACACTTTGTCACCAACTTGAAATTCCAACGGCTTTCGCCGATTATCGGCATAACTTTTCTGGCGATCTCTGGCCGTTTTCAGCTTTTCTCGAACCATTTTGATTTTGTCGGTGGTCTCCTGCACGACATCCGGCCTAAACAATTTATTCTCTCCCACTTCCAACCAATTAAGTGGGGATCTACACTTGCGTCCATAGAGTGCCTCGTATGGCGCACACTGTATGCTAGCATGAAAGCTGTTGTTGTAGGAGAACTCGACTAAAGGTAGATGATCGTCCCAACTACCTCCAAATTCAATCACGCAAGCACGTAGCATATCCTCTAATGTCTGAATGGTTCTCTCAGTCTGTCCATCGGTTTGAGGATGATAAGCCGTGCTTAGATCTACACGAGTGCCCAAAGCTGCTTGAAGCGATTGCCAAAATCGCGAGGTGAATCTACTATCCCTATCAGAGATAATCGATATCGGGACTCCATGTCGCATAACAACCTCACTGACATACAATCGTGCAAGCTTATCGATGCTATCAGTCTCCTTTATTGGCAAGAAATGCGCTGATTTCGTGAGTCGATCAACGATTACCCAAATCGTATCATGCCCCTTTTTGGTCTTGGGTAACTTGGTCACGAAGTCCATCGATATCTGCTCCCATTTCCACTCTGGGATTTCTGGCTGTTGAAGAAGTCCTGACGGTTTCTGATGCTCTGCTTTAACCTTCGCACAAGTCAAGCATTTACTCACGTAAGTGGCGATATCTCTTTTCATACCGGGCCACCAGTAATGCTCCTTCAGTCCTTTGTACATTTTATCAGATCCTGGATGTATCGAATATTTTGATTGATGAGCTTCATCCATGATCATTTTCCTCAGCTGCTCCACACTTGGAATCCAAATTCTTTCCTTGAAGTAACATACTCCATCCCCTTTCTTCTCGAATTCCTTTTCTACGCCATGAAGGGTTTCTTTCTTTATATTGTCAGTCATTAGGGCTTCCCTTTGAGCTTCCAATATCTGGCTTTTCAAGCTGGTCTGGACCAAAACTCCCATGGCTCGTGCTCTTGTAGGCTTCACTCTTTCTTTTCTGCTCAGCGCGTCAGCTACTACGTTCGCCTTCCCTGGGTGGTATTTGATCTCACAATCATAGTCACTGAGCAGCTCCACCCATCTTCTCTGCCTCATGTTTAACATCTTTTGGTCCAGAATATGCTGAAGACTCTTATGATCTGTAAAGATAGTGCATTTGGTACCGTACAGATAATGTCTCCAGATCTTGAGGGCAAACACCACTGCTCCGAGTTCCAAGTCGTGAGTGGTGTAGTTCTTCTCGTGGACCTTCAACTGTCTGGATGCATAGGCAATGACCTTCTCGTTCTGCATCAAGACACATCCTAAGCCTTGATGTGAAGCATCGCAATATACTACAAAGTTATCCGTTCCTTCGGGTAACGCTAGAATGGGCGCATTGCACAACTTATGCTTGAGTAATTGGAACGCTTCCTCTTGTTTCTCTCCCCAGACGAACTTCTTGTCTTTTTGCGTCAAGGTTGTCAATGGCTGCGCAATCTTAGAAAAATTTGCGATGAATCTTCGGTAATAACCTGCCAAACCGAGAAATTGTCGAATTTCGGTTGGGGTCTTTGGGGCTTCCCTCTTCTTTACGGCCTCGATCTTGGCTGGGTCGACGTGTATTCCTTCCTTGTTCACTACATGTCCTAAGAAGTGAACTTCTCGGATCCAAAATTCGCACTTCGAAAATTTGGCGTAAAGCTTTTCGGCCTTTAGCAATTCCAATACTAGCCTCAGATGTTGCTCATGATCCTCCTTGCTCTGCGAATAAATCAGGATATCGTCTATGAAGACAATTACGAACTTGTCTAGGTAAGGTCGGCACACTCGGTTCATTAGATCCATAAATACTGCTGGAGCGTTCGTCAATCCAAAAGGCATGACTAAGAACTCATAGTGACCATATCGAGTTCTGAACGCTGTCTTCGCGATGTCTTCCTCACGAACTCGCATTTGATGGTATCCCGATCGCAGATCGATCTTGGAGAAGTACGTTGCTCCTTGCAGTTGATCGAATAAGTCATCGATGCGTGGAAGAGGGTATCGGTTCTTGATGGTGATCTTGTTCAGTTCCCTATAGTCGATGCACATGCGGAATGATCCATCCTTCTTCTTGACGAACAGCACAGGGGCTCCCCAGGGCGAAGAGCTGGGTCGGATGAATCCCTTATCTAACAGTTCTTGAAGTTGGTTTGACAGCTCCTGCATCTCGGATGGTGCTAGACGATAAGGCGATCTTGCTACAGGGCCTGCTCCAGGGATTATATCGATGTGGAACTCTACTTGTCGCTGCGGGGGTAGTCCTGGTAACTCTTCTGGGAAAACCTCAGGAAAATCTCGCACGATTGGAATATCCTGGATTTGCTTTTCTTTTGCACTCTTATCTACCACGTGCGCCATAAATGCTACACACTCCTTTCGTAGATGGTTTCGCATTTTCATAAAAGACACAATCTTAATGTCTCTCTTTGGCTTGTCTCCATACACTTCAAGAAATCTTCCATCAGGTAATGCTATCACGACTATCTTCTCAGCACAACATATTGTTGCTCGATGCTTGGACATCCAGTCCATACCAACAATTATGTCAAAACTCCCTATCTTAATCGGAATCAAGTCTATGCTAAAATCCTTTCCAGACAATCCTAGTGTGCATTTTCTGATTATCTTATCGGCCTTAACTAATTCTCCGTTGGAGTATTCGATTATATGATCCTCTTTCAGATTCTGTGACTTTTTATTTATCTTAGGCCTGAATTCTAACGATACAAAGCTCCTATCTGCTCCGGAATCAAAAAGCACAGTAGCAGGATAGTTGTTGAGAAGAAACGTACCTGTAACCACGTCGGGGTTTTGCTTTGCTTCCTCTGCTCCAATCACAAATGCTCTCCCTCGAGCTAGTCCTCCTCGGTTTCCTTGGTTTGCTTGGGTTGCTTGGTTTGCCGGCTGCACTCGATTTGCGTAGGGTCTCTGATTCAACTTGGGACAATCATTCCGGTAATGATTTAAGCTCCCACACTCAAAACAAGTTCCCTTCTTACAACCCTTGTCAGTATGGCCTCCCCTGCCACATCTAGAACAGACAATACACCTCCCACCATGAAGGTTCCCACACTTGCCACACTTCTGATTCGTTCCTCTCTCTCTTTCTGCCATCTGAGTCTGCAATCCGTAGCTCCTGGTTACTCTCCTATCCTTGCCCATCTTTCCCCTGTATTGTGGTTTAGTAGACTCCTCTATCTTCCTCTTTCCTTTCGCCCCATCGCTCAGAAAGGTTCCTGATCGGACCGCATTGTTGGTGAGTCGGTTTGCCAGATTCACTGCCTCTTGCAGAGTTTTCGGGTCTGCTGCAGTTACATTTCCCCGGATTACTGGTGATAATCCCCAGACATATCGATCTACACGGTTCTGTTCAGGTGTTACCAGGTGCGGTACTAGCTTAGCCAATTCATGGAATCGGGTAGTGTAAGTGGTGACATCATTTCCTTTCATCTCATGGTGCCACAACTCCGCTTCTAGTTTCTGCATCTCACTTCGCGGGCAAAACTCATCCTTAAGCATCTTCTTGAAATCCTCCCAAGATATTTGATTGGTTGCCTCACGTCCACGGGTCTGAATTTGAGTGTTCCACCAAGTTAAAGCTCGTCCTTGTAACAAGCAGGCAGCATACTGCACCTTATTTCCCTCCGTACACTTGCTGATATGGAGGACAGATTCCATGCCCTCTATCCAAGTTAACAGGCCAACCGCTCCTTCGGTTCCATGGAATTCTTTAGGATTACAGCTACGGAAGGATTTGTACGTACATTCCCTTTCTCTATGCTCGTGATTTTGGTTTTGATTAGTATTGAATCCAGCTGCCACTTGGCTAACTATATTAGGAAGAGAGGCTATGACTTGCTCCGAAACGAGTCTTGCAAGTTCCGGATCTTCCCTTCTTGGAGGCATGTTTCTAAAACATAACCATAATAAAGGCATTTAGTGATGAACTAGCAAATCTAAGTTCTTGCAATTTGCTAACTATCTACTCATTCAAGCCATAGTGTTTACGCAACCTATTAAACTTATTATACCAACTAACGAGGTCATTAGATGCATAATAATTTAAACATTCCATTCATACGTAAAGATGCAAATATAACATGCAACTCATAGCAAATCATACCATCATAATATCCATATCGTTTTCCAAAAATAATATCCAAACGATCATACAGTTTTACAGTCATCCAAAATACCAAAAGTTATAAGTGTTCAATAACTGGGCATCATGCCCCACAACATAATTCAGCTTAAGATCCCATCTCCTAGTAGCCAGCCCCCCACAAAGCCCAGACGAACAAGATGATAGCCAGAGCAATCACCACATACACCAAGGTGTATAGGTGACTGAGCGAGTCCATAGTGTGACCTAGGAGGGCCACGACTCTGGATAGCTGCTGGCTATCCGCTCCGGCTACACCTAACAGGGAATCGATCATGTGGTCATGATGATCGATCATGTGCTCGTGGATGTCCTGACCCCGGGCTAAGCGCTCGACCTCCTGACGCTCGAGCGGGGTCATGCCTCTCAGGCATAGGACAGGGGCACGGGCCACTGGTGGGTGCCTAGGAACCGGTGCTATCGGCGGTGGTTGGACGACAGGCGGTGGTCGGGCATCGGGTGATGGTCGGGCAACTCTAGGTATCGGCGACGACGGACGGTAGGGCGGCGGAGATCCAGATGATGTAGAGGACGAGGACGACGACGACGACGACGATGACCCACCCTGGCCCCTTACCCGTGATGGCCCCGCCCCATCCCCAGAGGGAATGCGGAAGGTCATCCGGGTAGGCAGTGGCACGCTCTTTCGAGCGGTGCGCCTGCCCCTAAGGCCATAATGGGTCTCAGGCCCGTAAGGTCGCGCCGGACTGGCGGGCCGGACGGGGACCTGATGGGAGTCAGCGTCACTGTCGCTGTACGGGTCACGTTCCCGGTCGATGGTCTGGGAACGCGAGGCGACACTCCGACTCCTAGAGGGTCCGTGGGACCCCAAGGACTGGTGCTCAGACGGGTCGGTCTCCTGAGACATGGTAACTGCGATAGAAAAATTTTTAAGTTATCAATTTAGAAATATTTTCAAAACTTGTACATATTAATGCGAACTCACAGTAATAAAAATGTTTTGCAGGAAATTCTCAGAAAATTCCGACTTTTAAATTTTTAACAGCATGGTTAGCTCACAAGTCTTATTCTACTTATATCATGGCTATGCGTAGGTGATCAGGCTCCGCATTTCTATGATATACCAGAACAGTACCTATCCTAATCATACGAATTTTTAAATTTTTCCTATGCCTAGAAATCTTTTTAATTAAAGGTTTTAATTTCTTTTGAAAAGGTTGGTTATAGTACTTGGTTTTTATGAAAAACCGATGTTCTCTATAACCTATGGCTCTGATACCAAATCTGTAACACCCCGCTAAAGCGGAACCACGAGGTGCCACAGTTAAGATTTCATCGCGATAGGAAATAAAATACACCAATCATTCATACCAAAAGTTTAAAAGAGTTTACACAGTACTACAAGTATTACAATCCAACCATCATTCAGGTTTACAAATTTAAACGAAATATGAATCAACATGACTGGTGTTATACAAAAAGTTCCCTTAATGATCTTATCAAACCTTCGGATTTCCTGAAAAGCATGATAAACAAGTGTCAACTACAAGAGTTGGTGAGTTCACAGGTTTTCATATGCACAAAAATATTTTAAATGCAACAACATTTCAGTGAACCTTTTATTCACTACACTTTTCAAAATTTAACTAAAGCAAATCCGTTCATTCGCTTAAGTTATCGAATACAGTTAGAGTGAATCCGTTCATTCACTACCAACAGTGAGTAAATTTTCCGGATGATGTGTAAATCGCAAGATAATTAGTGAGTTACTACAATCCTTTCCAATTCATGACATGCTTTGCCCCTATCTACCCCAGAGGTGGAAGTAAATCCCACTTGCGTAGAACGTTTTGTTCAATACAGTGCACCTATCACTCGTCAGTTCTAGGTGGGTATGTCAATCCAAATAGCGCTATCCACGTGTATTTTAGGCCCATTGTTATGAGTTAATAGTAGTCTTCGGGGACTTATTCATTTTTTTCCTTTTATCTCACTATATCAAGCTTTAAACATATCAAATTTAACTCACTTACATTTCATTTCAATTCGATTCATTTAAATCCATTTTTGCTCATTTTGAAACAAATCAATTCATCACATTTTCATAATACATTCAATCATATCATGCTTTCCACCCCAAAACGTATAAAACGGTAAAAGTGGGGCTGTGAATACTCACCTTGAGTGCTTAGTGCGAATTTGAAAGAGTTGATGCGTGACCTAAATCCCGGCTCCAAACTAGGGTAGTCCTATCAAACACGAAATTTTTAACGTAAGTCCTAGGTCCAACGGTCCTTAACTAAAATCGTACCGAAATCCATAATATGCCATTATATAAATTTTATAGCCTAATCCAATAAAAATTCATTTTGTCACAAATAAAAGTCTTCTAAACATTTTAGAAGTTCAAATTTTATAAAATTGAGCTTTTAAGAAAATTTCAGAATCTGTCAAAATTTTGAGTTGCAAAAATTGTCATTTTGAACTTAGGTCCTCTAAATATTGAGTCTTTAAATTTTTACCCCCTGAATTAGGGGATGTTAAGAGCATTTTCACCAAGTTTCATGATTTTTAGAGGATTTTTACTATTTTTAAACATTTTTACAAAATCAGTGGTAAGGGCTGAATTTCCAGAATACCTTTAGTCCTTGTTTTATTCATAAATAATTCTATACACCACTTTATCACGAATTTCCAAAGGGATTTTCTAGCTAAAACATAAACCAAACTTTTGAAACAAGTTTCATGTCATAAGGATGATTTTTGAGGGAGATATGACCTCTTCAAGTGGTGCATGTGTAATCTGCCATAAGAGGACAGCCTACACCACCAACTTAAACTCATTGGTTGAAGTCCCAAAACACCTCTAAATGACATGATCTTGGACTCTTTAGAAAGCTAACTCAAAGTACTTGAGTTTAGGATCAAGAAAATCGTATTTTAGATAAATAATCAAGGAGTTATGCTTGTTTGAAGTTGACCAAAGTTTCTGACCAAAACACTGTTGCACACAAAAATGTTTTATGGTGGTTTGGGTTCAAATCTTGGTGTTTTTGCACCATTCCAGTGGGGTTTGAACCCTAACACATTAAATATCATTCCATAAAATTTTCATGAAGAAATAAGTTCAAGAAAGCCCTTTTTGGGTCGTGTAAAGTGCATGCAACTACTTTGACAGAATCTGTCCAACATTATAATACCCAAAATACTACCAAAACACATAAAATCATACCATTTCGGGGTTTATCTTGCTATTTCACCCATAACTCAGATTATACAAATGTATTACAACTAAAATATGTTTTCATACCATCCAAACCCATGCATGAACTATTGATGAAGTTTAGCACAAGTTTGGTGGTCAAAATCATCATCTAAACGATTTTTGATTCATTTCTTGTGTTCTTATGGGGAAATCATTGATTTTCACCTCCATAGATTGTTATATAACATCATCTAAGGCTCAATCTCTTTCCCAAACACACATTTCTTTACTTGAATCAAAAGGGGTTAAAAACCCTTGAAAAAGAAGAAGAAAGACTCACAATGGAGTTAAAAATCGAAGTAGAATCATCTATCTATGCTTACCTTTGATGAATACCCAATCTTTAACTCAAAATTGGTTTCTAAACCTTCAAAAATCTGGAGTTAAGAGGAGTTCTTGGCTGATTTTTAGTGAGAGAGAGTAGAGAGAATTAGAGAGAGAGAGAAGATTTGAAAAGTGAAAGAGATTTTTGTTGGAAAAATGAACAAATGATAGCTTTTATATGAAAGAGGGGAGGGGACACCTTGGGGAGTGGTGTGGCCGGCCCCTAGTGGGTCCCACCCACTCTCCCTATTTTTTTTTTTTTTTTTCTTTTAAACAGTGTACATTTGACACTGTTATTTCGACGCGGTACCGGGTTTTTGTCGGTTTTTTCGCAAATTCTAACTTTTCGAAAGTGGTTTTAGGTTAATTAAGTTACTTTACATATAATTTAAACATTATAACTTAATTTTCCAAAAATTATCTTAATTCTGGCATTTTAGGATTATCGGGTGATTTCGGGCCGGTTCGGGCTTTTTCGGGCAGTTTTCGGAACTCTTAGGATTTTAACCTAACTTTTTCTCGCAAACTAATCTATTTTCATCTTAAAACTTATTTAACTAACTTCTAACCTACGGAAATGCTGTAGAGTGACTGAACGCGTAAATTAACCTGGAGGTCGGAACTGACGGTTGTCACAGTGGATTCGCGACAGGAGCCTCTTCGGTCTCTTGAGGATGCACAGGAACGGATCCAGAGGTTTCAAGAACCTCCTCCTCGATGCCTACGTCCTTGACCTCAGCAGGTTTCTCTTCGTCCAAACCCGTTAGGTCCTCTTCGTCAAGAAGGTCTTCAGAGCCCATCACCTGAATAAAGGAAGCCACCTCATCACTCGCCATCTGAGAGGTTATGGTCCCAGCAGCTACACGTCGCATCACCGCAGTACGTGCGACCACTCGGACCAAGGCAGCGTCGTCCTCAAGTTCTTGAATCCTGGACGACAAGGCCTCTTCCCTCTCAGCCTTCTCCCGACGAACGGATAGCAGCTCCTTCTCTAGCTCCGTCGTGCGATCCAAGGCCAGCTTCAACCGCTCTCGCTGTTCGACCTGAAACCGATCGCTGATTTCCAGCTTCGATTCAAGATCCCCAATTTGGACCGACTTGGTGTTAACCTCATCGGTCAATTGGGCCAGCTTCTTCTTGGCCTTGTCGGCCTCCTTCCTGGCCACTTTGGCGTCATTCTGATTCAACGCCATTTCCTCCTTAATCTTAGCCATCCGTGTATGGAGGCTAAGACTAGTCTGGAGGGCCTGCAAAAAGAAAGAAAGAAATCAGATATCGCACGAATAAGCAAACGAAAGACGCACGATGAAGAAGAACTTACCAGAAAGGAGATGCCCGCGATGGAGGCATCCAGGTCTTCGATGTCGGCCTCCTCCATACGCGCCTTTTGAGCAGGGATGTGAAACTGCTCCAGGACCGAGAAGGTGGACTTCGTCCTGATGACGTCGTCCACCATGAAGTCAGAGGGCATCTGAATGGTCATGGTCGTAAGACCAGACCCCTCCTTCTCCTTACCTTTGTCAACCTTTGATGCAGGTTGACTCGAGGCACCCTTCTCCTTCGCGGGAGGAGCGAAGCTAAGAGGGATCGCCTCTATTCCACCTTCAGCCTTGCGTGCGGCATCCTTAGGTGGAGAGTCCAGAGAAACGTACGACGATCTCGTACGTTTAGCCACTAAACCCTCTTGGGCCGCAGCTTTCCTCTTAGCAGCACGAGCAGCCGCCTCCATCGTCGACGCCCTCTTAGAAGCTGAACCTGCATAGAAAAAGAAAATCGAAATTAAAAAATGAACGACATATAATAAGGAATTGGATATTGACGTAAGACAATTACCTTCCATATCCTTTTCTTCGATTATTTGCACTTCAGGTTTGACGTCGCTTTCTTCACCACTCTTTGACGCCTTATATCTGCGATCGGTCACACTGTAGCTCAGGAAGCGTTCGATCGCTTCAGTAGTCTCCTCGAACGAGAAGTCGATCGCTGCAAAAAGGGAAACAAATGATTAATAAGAGAAAATAATTCAAAAAAAAATCAAAGGAGACAAGAAAAGATCTATTACCGCCTTTGTTCCATTCAGGAACGACCCACGACTCTTCGCCCACGACCGAGGATGTTTGGACAAAAACATATCTCGCCTTCCATCCACGATCGTTCACTTGAGTACCGTGAACCAACATGGCGTCACTCCTCCCCCTTGGAAACAACCCAAAACGGTTGTAGGGAGAGCGAGTCACAGTGTAAGCAGATAGAAGATCGTCAACCGAGAACGCAGGACGATCCCAATTTCTAGTCACCCGTTCGATTACATGGACGACACGCCAAAACTGGGGCATCAATTGTCCCGGAGATAAATCGAAACGAGTCATGAAGGCTCTAGCCAAAGGAGAGTAGGGCCATCGAAATCCGACCTTGAACGGATACTCAAACAGAGCAAAAAAGCCCGTCGGAGCATCCGCCGGACAGATTTCTCCAGCCACCCTTACCAAGGCACCCTCAGGAAGCCCGGATAGCTCTCTCAATTCCTCCACCTCTAAACTCTCAGTGATTGAACTCCTAACTTCCGAGGACATGATAAATTCTAGACGACTTAAGCTATTTTTCAATCGTGTGAACTTAAGATTGTCTAAACCTCTATTACTCTTCTTTGCTAATGATTTCAAACGCATGAAACAAGAAAGAGAGGGGTACCTTATATAACTAGTCGCACGAAATCCTTGCCAAGAATAAAGTCGGATTACGATCTTGTGAAAAAAAAGAAAATTGGAAAAGATTTTGTAAAATCTTTCCTTAATTTAGATACTCGTATTTATAGTAAACACCTACAAGATGAGTCATCAAGAAACAGGCCACATGTCGCCAATTAGCCGTTGGAAGACACGCGTCCAGAAACAAGCGGCTATATAACGGCTATATTTCTAACGTTAACTCGACCGTTAATTAACGTATTTTTACTCCTTGTCCAGCAAACTAAAGATTTAGATAAAATTAGAATTATTTTCTAGATCTTGGAGGCAAATTGTTAGGGTAAAAATCCACAATCGCACGACAACCGACTATAATCGTAAGACAAACGTTAGGACAATAGTCCTGTATTAAGATAAGGTCCTGAGATAAAACCTAAAAGAACTATCGAACAAAGATCACTAAACATCGAACATATGCATCGAATAAGTCGAACGATGATTACAATGTCGTACGACGATACTAACGAATAAACATACAAAGTTTATATCTTTGATGCAGGCAAGCTGATCATAATATCCAACAATTGTCCACCTTTGAGAAAGTCCGAGATTGAGTACTATGCCATGATCGTTGGAGTCCATCATTACAACGGACACGTCGTAAGTTATATATCATTCGATGGGAACCGACAACATCAAGATCGACCGTTACAAACAAGATTCTAGCAGCAGTTACAATCTGGACATTAATTCTCAGCATTACCGTTCGACCGTTATAAATCAAGCATTAATAGTCAAGAATACCGTTGGACAGTTACGATTTGGACATCAATAAACCACAATTCCGTTGGACGGTTACTTCAAAGATACTATAAAAGAAAGATCAAGCCAACATTTGAGGACACGAAGTCTACCCGAAGTTCACAAGTTCTATATTGACTATTCTTGAGAATCAGTTGTAATTTATATTCGATTTCATTGTTGTTTCACTTGTAATCGTACGACCAAAGCTGTATACTCGAAGGACATCACCCCTATTTGGTGATAATAGTGCTCTGTCGACTTATCTTTTAGGTCGACCGCAGGTTTTTTCCTCCGTCGTGAGGTTTTTCCTGCGTCATCAAATTGTTTGTCTTATTTTACTTTTCTCGTACTTATCATCGATTGTAATTTCTTTCTCTCGACGGTTAAGCCTCACACAAGTTTCTTACGACATCGAGTTGTGTAATTTTTTACATAAACAGCTATGTTTGACAAAGTAGCTGATAAGCTAGCTGATAGCTGATAAGCTAGCTGTTGATTGATAAGCTTGCTAGTAGCTGATAAGCTAGCTTATGAACAAATTATGTTTGGCAAAAACTAGCTTATGAGTATGTAAAATGACCAAAAATGGTATCTTTAAATTTAATAATTAATATTAATAAGGGTATAATTGGAAAAAGCTACAATAAGCTCCTTATAAGCTACTCAAAGTAGCGTTTCAAAAAGCTAGCTTATAAGCTAGCTTCCTAATACATGTTTGGATGGACTAGCTTATTAGCTAGCTTATGCTTGCCTAACACAGCCTTACTAAATGCATCATTTTTCATCGATTTAAGTTTATCTAATACAAGTTATATTGAAATTGGTTGTTATTTTTTTCATTAATCCATGTCCTTCTTTTAAGGCATTAATTTTTGCTAAATATATTTTAGACTATTTTTTTTAACAGCAGTAGATTTATCACTAAAACCCCACAAAAGTCTACAAACAAACAAGGCCACCAACAAAATACAACCAACAGAACTACAGGAACAACAACCTAAACTACAGAAACCAAGGCTTATGAGATGGAAGCCAAGAACAAAAAACAAACTCAGAACTCCCCAACAAATTGGTTCAACAAACTACTCCACACAGATATGATACCTGGCCAAATTCACCGAATCTCTTTAGAACTTTATAACTTTAATAGTCTAAATATACTTTAGACTATTAAATGCTTAGAAGTGTTATAGCCTCTAAAGATTAAGGTGGGTTGCACGTTGGTAGTCTTAAACCCTTAAATCTAGGTGGTGTTTGGGAGTTTTTATGGTGAAAAGTGTTTATCAGAAATAGCTTATTGCTTATTGCAAAAAAAAAAAAAAAAAAAAAAAAAAAAAAAAAAAAAAAAAACTCTTTATTAGCCTTTCAAAAAAGCAGATAATTCAATCCACACACTTCAAAACTAGCTTATTGCTTTCCTAAAAATGAGATAAGTCATAAGCACCTCCAAATAAGCACTCCCAAACACCCCCTTAGCATTAATGTATAAATGGTGGTAACCCCTAAAAAACAACCAAGGCTCACTTTAGGCTGAAGTAATTAGAGCTCTTCACGGGTTCTTTAGAAATTCTCCTATTGATCATCTGTTTTCAAAATGAGCAGGTATACGGGGAGATGTTGCAAAAGTCCATATATATCTTAAGAAATTAAATATTGACATCTTCTCATTTTTTTTTTCGAATTGTTCCCAGAAATGGGCATTCGATAAATGAGGGTAAATGGATCTGGAGTCTTGAATTATCAAGTGATTTTGCAGTTAGTTCCCTTTGTAGACATCTTGACTCAGTGATTTTAGCAAACAATCGAAACTTTAAAATGAGTTGGCTACCCTTAGTTCCATGCAAAGTCAACATACAGCTTGAAGAATTCAACGTAAAAGCCTCCCAACATTTTTACAATTTGGCAAAAAGAGGTGTAACTGATTCTCCTAAAGGTTTGCCCACCGTGTCAAGGAGAAATAGAGATTGAAGACCACTTATTCATGAGATATTATGTAGCTCGTTCGTTATGATGGGAAATTAACTATCCTCAAGGCTCCATTAAATTCAAGGGACTTCAAATAAGATAATTAAGTTAAAGTCATGTTAAGTGTTAAGTAATATATCATAGATAATACTTTGTTATATTACTTTCTATCAATGATTTGTATTATGTTATTAGTAATTTGTTTTAATCATGTTATATAACTTCGAAATTCACTAATTTTTTAAATTTTATTTTTCGTCACTTAACTTTGTCAACTAACTTTTTTGCTAATTTTTATCAAACACAATTAACTTATTTATCTTCCCTAAGCAAAGTTAGTTTATCAAATACATTTTGAATCAATTCTTTATCGTAATTAATTTAATAAAATATGATGATAATCTTGCAATTAATTATATTTACATAAATATAAATACATCATTAATAAATAAATATTTTCATTCGTATGTATAGGTAATTAACGCCTTATTGAAGTTATGACTTTTAAATTTTAAAATAAACAAAAGTCAAAATCATCGGTCAACTTTCCTACCAATGCATTTAAACCGCTGAACTACTCGTGGGCAGTTTCGTCATTTCACTAACCATCCCCTCCAAAACTTCCCACCTATATCCAGTGGGCAATTTCGTCATTTCACATACACCCCAATCACATTTAAAACCAGAGCCTTTCCCTCTTCTTCCTTCACTCTCAATTGCGTGCAGAATTCTAGAGAGAGAAAGCAAGTTTTTAGAGAGAGAAAGCGAGCATTTTAGAGAGAGAAAGCAAGCATTTTAGAGAGAGAAAGTGAGCATTCTAGAGAGAGAAAGCGAGTTTTTCAGAGAGAGAGAGAGACGACGGCGAAGATGACGTCACCGGTGCCGGAAATTGGCCGGAAAACGTTCCATCCGATCTCGAAATGCGACGTCTCCGCCATCGACCACCGGTCTGTGGCGGCGGATCTCGACGGAACTCTGCTGAAAGCGAGCTCTGCTTTTCCGTACTACATGCTAGTAGCGATCGAGGCCGGCAGCCTCCTCCGCGGACTCGTCCTCCTGCTCTCGTTTCCGATCGTGGCGATTGCGTACGTTTTCGTCTCGGAGGCATTAGCTATTCAGATGCTGATCTTCATTTCCTTTTCCGGCGTCAAGGTGAAGGACATCGAGCTCGCCTCACGCGCCGTCCTGCCGCGGTTCTACGCGGCGGACGTGCGGAGCGACAGCTTTGAGGTTTTCGACAGCTGTGAGAGGAAGGTAGTCGTGACGGCGAATCCGACGGTGATGGTGGATGCGTTCGTGAAGGATTATTTGGGAGGGGAGAAGGTGTTAGGGACGGAGATTGAGGTGAACGAGAAGACGAAGAGAGCGACCGGATTCGTGAAGGCGCCTGGTGTTTTGGTTGGTAAATGGAAGAGGCTTGCGATTTTGAAGGAATTCGGTGAGGATTCGCCGGATATTGGACTCGGTGATCGGAAATCGGATCACGATTTCATGTCTGTTTGCAAGGTGAGTCGAATTTCAACTCTGGAATCTGGTAATCTGGCTTAATGATATATACTTATTTGGCTTAATGATTCAGATAGTTTACAAAAAGGCACATGAATTGAGTTTTGATTTGGTAGTTTTTTTTTTTAGTCTCAACAACTTAAATTTTATTGATGTATACTATAAGTTTAGTGATAGCGTTTACACTACGAAATGGAAGTAGTACTATTGGTTATTTAGGTGCGTTGGTTTAACTACTTCCTATGCCATCCTGACTTAACGTTGATTTTATTGAACATGTCAAAATGATGCAAGTTGTTGCAGGACAATGCATATAGAAAATGCCTAATACCAAGTGATTTTAGCTATATATGTGTGTGTATATAGACAAAAGTTCAAATTGAAACTCATTTTGAGAACGTGCGGACAACCGAGAAATGCCACATGACATATTCAATTAATACATGATTATTCAGAATGGATATTATGCATTATTCAAGGTGAATAATATAGTATTTGGACCGAATAATATTGAATATTGTATTATTCACCTTGAATAATGCATAATATCCGGTTAGAATAATATTTAGACTGAATATGAGCCGATAGGACATGTGACACGTTCTTGGTTGTCCTCACGTTCGCCATCAAATTTGAGTTTTCATTTGAACCTGACCCTATATGCATGTTTATAATCTTTTACCATTGCAACTTGTGTGAAAATAGAGTTTTGATAGTAGTTTTGCATGTCTATACAGATCATCTTGCTTTAAATGCTTTTAGTAAAAACCCTGGAAGTTCTTCCAATGGTAACTGAATGATCATTTTCTCAGTTGCTTTCCAAAACCATCATTTCCAATGGCTGCATTTCCAAAGTTTACCCCATTTTAGAGTGTTCCTTTTGATGCATCCATTGCTAAACTTGTATCCAATGATAGAATTCACTTTTTTTATGCCTATGCACTATAATAGGTTAATTCTGAATTGTAACAAATGGTTCTTCAATTAGTTATTATCCTGCAAGTGAATTGGCACTGAAATCTAAAGCTAAAATCAAGAGACAGGAAGTAAAAAAAACTGCTTGTGCTAACATTATTGCTTAGTGTAGGCTATACTATAGTACTTGCCTGCTTGGCTTATCTGTATTTTCGGTGCATTATTGTGTCTTTGATATATATCAATATATGTATGCTGTTGTCAAACTATACACATTAATTTCTGAGGTACATTTAGGGTGGTAGTTGGATATCTAACAAAATTTTGTATAGCTTGGTGTAATAATGAGGGAAGCCCATGGTAGATGATATTCTTTAATACCCCTTAAAAGGATATAGGCCCACACTTATCAAAAGCCACGTGGTAGTCACACTCCCAATGATATCTATAGCACCACATAGGACCTTTCTTTCTTGGTCAATATATCATGACTTTAATATGTATTAGTTGGCCCATACTTAGAATTAGAAAGAGAGGTTGATGTTGACTTTTGATGGCTCAAACAAACACAACACAATGTATATTACCTGGATGTGAGGTTTGTAGGTGGAAAGGAATTTATGGTTCCTTCACCTATATCTTAAAGAATAAGAACACTATTATTGTGAAGACCCTATCTTGTGTAAAGTTGTGAAAAATAAAAAGAAAACATAAGAACATAAAAATTAGAAAAACAATGTGAAAGTGTGTTACAATGAAGCAAAAAATTAAAAGGGAGCGGTAGATTTGGAGAAAACTTTTCTTTTTGTATAAAGCTCCTTTCTAGAAAAACAATGTAAAGCTCCTTTTTAGAAACTTAGTGAATAAGTCACTTTTTATATTATCAAGCCACTCCTAAAAGTTTATATATATATATATATATATATATATATAAAGTCAAGTTCAGCTGCAAACTCATCTTTCATTGTAAACGTAAAGATTGTCGAGAGCATGTCATGTGTCACATTCAGTCTCAATAATACAGGATTTTTCAGATTGAATGTTTATACATTATTCATGGTAAATAACACAACATTCAGACTGGATGCTATATTATTCGGTCTGAATGTTGTATTATTCAACGTGAATAAACTCTGAAGATTCAATGTAAATGTGACTAGTGGGTGCTCTTAGCAGTTCTCATATATGAAAGAATAAGTTCTTTCCCTTCTATTCCTGTAGACTATTTACATATTCTCACCCCTACTTTTATTTTGTGTCTCCAACATCAGAGGTCATGTGTCTTTAGAAATTTGAATTTTTCTCTTTTAAAAGAAGTTGGAATAACTTTGTACTAAATTTCATTTACAGATAACAAACTGTAGCTTAAAACTGTATATTGGTTTAATCTAAACCTTTTTTCCACCATTTTGATGACAACCTGCAGGAAGGTTTCATGGTCCCGAAAGACGAATCCGCAACCATTGTATCCCGAGACCGGCTCAAAACCCGACTCATCTTCCACGACGGCCGTCTAGTCCAACGCCCCACTCCCCTTAACGCCCTCATCACTTACATTTGGCTGCCATTCGGATTCATCCTCTCCCTTATTCGCGTTTACTTCAACCTCCCACTTCCCGAACGAATTGTTCGTTACACCTACGGCATGCTCGGAATCAAACTCGTAATCCGTGGCAACCCACCACCCCCACCCTCACCCGGGACCCCTGGAAACCTCTACGTCTGCAACCACCGAACCGCCCTCGACCCCATCATCATTGCCATCGCGCTCGGCCGCAAACCCTTTTGCGTCACATATAGCGTGAGCAAGCTCTCGCGTTTCATGTCCCCGATCCCGGCCATCGCTCTGACCCGTGACCGGGACACTGACGCTGCCCGGATTAGGGACTTGCTCCAGAAGGGGGACCTCGTGGTCTGCCCGGAGGGCACCACTTGCCGTGAGCCGTTTTTGCTTCGGTTCAGCGCATTGTTTGCGGAGTTGAGTGATAGGATCGTGCCGGTGGCGATGGATTTGAAGCAGAATATGTTTAATGGGACCACGGTTCGCGGGGTTAAGTTTTGGGACCCGTATTTCTATTTTATGAACCCGAGGCCGACGTATGAGATCACGTTCTTGGAGCGGTTGCCAACGGAGATGACGGTGAAGGGCGGCGGGAAGACGGCGATCGAGGTGGCGAACCATGTGCAGAAGGTGTTGGGTGGTGTTTTGGGATTTGAGTGCACCAATTTGACTAGGAAAGATAAGTATTTGTTGCTTGGTGGGAATGATGGGAAGGTGGAGTCAATGTATGCCAAGAAGTGAGCACCATGGTGGTGGTGGTGGTTGATGGTGGTTAGTGGTGATTGGTGGTGGTATGGTTGTTTACTAGGGGGTATTGTATTTGAATTTGAACCATGGAACAATCTTTAGATTCTTTGAATTTGTGATGGAATTTCTCTTGGTATGTGGTTGTTCATTGATGAATATTTGATGGACAAGCAAATACAATTTCAATTTTTTGTTTTAGTTTTATGGCTTAATATTATTATTTATTATTTATTAGAGCAAAATGCTTCATGATGTAACTAAATTGTTATTGGTTTTAATTGTGTTATTATTATATCATCTAATATATGAATTTTAAGCTTATATGGCCTTGGTTGATACATGATGAGTAATCAAGAACTACAACCCTAACAGTGATCGATTCAAAAGGTGGTTTACCTTAAACATTTATCTGGTAAATGTTTATTGGTAAAATTAAATATTATCATCTATCATATCGAATAATATTTTATTAGAGTAAACTCTAATTTTGGTCCCTGTGGTTTTTGAAATCTTTGAAAGTAGGACCTATGGTTTGATAACTCTAAAAATCGTCCCTATGGTTTATGTTTTGCTTTGAAAATGATCCCTAATCATTAATTTCATAAAAAAATATTATTGATGGTAGGGGTATGTTTGTCCAATTAAATTTTCCTTAATTTTTCTTAAAAGATTAAATAATATAATATAGTATAAACTAACTAATTTGTGTAACTTAATATGTTTTTTAATTTGATGTTTTCAAAAATAATCATTTTAGTTATTATGTAGTGCATTATTGGTTTTCTTAATTTTTTTAAATAACTGAAATATTTAAAACCTATTTTTTTGTTTTCATTAAAATTTATATTTGATAAAATGACCATTAGATAAAATTCAAAATAAAAAATATATATTATTTAAATACAAGCATAATAATTTATATAATTATGTAACTTATTTTTTTTAGTTTGATATTTTCAAATATACTCATTTTAGCTATTATTTATCTGCTTTATTTCACTATTTTTAATTTTTGACACCTTATTAGTTTTTATTGCACTAATACATTATTAGTTTTCTTTTTTTTTTAAAAAAAACTAATTGTTATAATATTTTTATAAAACTTATTTTTGTATATATACATCATTAAAATTTCTATTGAAAAATTAAACTAACTAAATGAAAATAAAAGTATTGCAAAAAATATATCATCTAAACATAAGAAGATATCAAAAAAATAAGTTTTACTAAAATATTATAACAATTATTTTTTAAAAATTGAAGAAAATTAATGATGCACTAAAATACAATAATAAGTTGAGGAGAATTAAAATAATGAAATAAAACTCATATACAATAATTAAAATAAATATATTTGAAAATATAAAATTAAAAAACATGTAACTTACATAATTAATTAGGTTATAATACATTACATTATTTAATCTTTTAAGAATAATTAAGGAAAATTTAATCGGACTAATGTACCCCTACCATCAATAGAGAAAATTAATGAAATTAATGATGGAGGACCATTTTCAAAGTAAAACATAAACCATAGGGACGATGTCTAGAGTTATCAAACTATAGGTCCCATTTTCAAAGATTTCAATAAACCACATGGACCAAAATTAAAGTTTACTCATTTTATTATATTAAAACGATATCATATACAACAATATTTTCTTACATTTTGATTTATTTTAAAAATCTTTTGTTGATTTTGAGGTATTTTTTTTGTTTTGTGATTGATGTTTTCTATATTTTTTAATATAATGAAGTATTTTGAAAGTTTAGTGAATACAATTTTTGTACCTTAAAAAACCTTCAAATTTACAAAAATAGGCCCAGGAAAATTAAGAGAACACCCCAATATATCCTCTTTAATTTTTTATTTTTTTGGAAGAGGTATCCTAGACCACATTGGGCCCAGACTAATTCTCGACAAATTTGGGCCGAAGCCCGACTGCTAAAGCATACAGCCCGGAGTCGAAGCCCCCGTACCTCCAGAATGCGTCCCCCAAGGCTCGAACTCAGGTTCACCACTATGTAGTGCCCAAGCCTTACCAGTAGGCTAACACTCATTTGGTATATCCTCTTTAATTTCCTTAAAGTAGCCAATTATAAATGAAAAACTTCAAATAAAATTATTTAACTCCCCCACAAACTCTTTATTTTATTTAAATGTTTTATAAACTCTCAAGCATTTCTAAAACAAACTACACAAAGTTATAATAATTTAATTTTATTAGCGGAATTGAATAAAGAATTATTTTGTCTACTTACATCAAGCAATAAAGACTTTTCTAACTTTTGATATTTCTTTTTAAAAAAATTATATAACGAATCGGTAGAAATAAAATAAATAACTGATTATATTATTTACTTTAAAAATCTATGAGGATGTTTTAAAGAAACAAAAACTTTTTCCAAGGTAAATTCGTAATAAGAATTTCTTATTAAGGCTTTGTTTGGCAATCATAAGCTAGCTTATAAGCTATTCCATCCAAACATGTACCAGGAAGCTAGCTTATCAGCTAGCTTATAAGCTAGCTTTTTGAAACGCTACTTTGAGTAGCTTATGAAGAGCTTATTGTAGCTTTTTCCAATTATACCCTTATTAATATTAATTATTAAATTCAAATATACCCTTTTTGGTCATTTTACATACTCATAAGCTAGTTTTTGCCAAACATAATTTGTTCAACAGCTAGCTAATCAGCTACTTGCAAGCTTATCAATCAACAGCTAGCTTATCAGCTATCCGCTAGCTTATCAGCTATCAGCTAGCTTATAAGCTACGCTTGCCAAACATAGCCTAAAAATATGACTTTAAAGAAAAAAAAAGTCAAAATATTGAAGTCAAACCTAAAAAAGGATCCACCAAATATTATGTTTATGGATGAACAAAACCCAAAAGAAATTTCATCAGAATAGAAAGACTATAAATTGTTTCATGGATCAAATTCAAATATAAAGCCCTAGCAAACAAGTAACTAATAACCACCATCAACAACCATCAACAACCAACCTTATTTTACTCAACTAATTTAGATTGTGTTCACTTTTTGGCATGCATTGACTACACTTTCCTATCATTCCCACCAAACAACATACACACATGTCTTTCTTTATCAAATTGGTGCATTCAAATCTATAGAGGATCCTCTATAGATATATATAGAGGATCCTCTATATCTTAGTTAGAGGTGAGAGAAATATTATTTTAATCATTTTCACCAATTACATTACACTATTATTGTTTGATTTAAATACTTTAAATTAAAGTGTATTGAGATAATAAATATTACAATATTTTAATAATATAATTAGTGTTTGAGTCTCTAAAATAGAGAAGCTGTTGGAGTGAAATGTAGATTTATTTAGAGATTTTGACTTTTAACTCTCTATTATAGACAAATTATAAAGATGCTGTTGGAGATGCTCTAACAAACCAGCTCTGTGCCATCGATTTAAGTTTTTAGTTATCGATAATTGTTATGATAATTATTAGAGTGAACAACACTCAAGGTACTGGTTTGCTTAAAATGTGGATATAGTCACTTGAAGCATTATTTACATTGGTGAGGCTTAACTTTTGATTTTCATAATACCCATGATCAATCCAGTTAACATTAGGGGTGTTAAAAAAAAAAACCGAAAACCCGAAAAACCGATCCGAACCGAACCGTGTGATCTGAAACCGCGAAAACCGATACCCGAGCAACCCGTAACCCGAAAAACCCGAAAATGAGGGTATCCGCTAAGTCGCGGGGCGGGTTCGGTTCATAAAATTTACTACCCGCTCCGCCCCGTATATACTTAGTTTATTAAAAAATATATTTATTAATACTTCAAAATAAGAAAATTACTAATTTTAAAACAACTCTCCATCACACACCGTGTTTTCTTCGTTCATCCATACTCTTATTTTCATTTGCTAATATTTTTTAGTGTTAATTGTTTTTGTTTTGTCACAAAATAACTTAATTTTTTAGTATATATTTTGTATACATCATAATATTCGGCAAAATGCGGGTACCCGTGAACCGAACCGCGGGTACCCGCTCCTTTTCGGTTTAGTTCGGTGTGGGTACTCGTCCCGCGCAGTTCGCTTTCGGATAGTAAAATTAGGTACCCGCCCCGTACATGTGGTTCTCAAAAAGTTCACTACCCACCCCACCCCGCCCCGTAAACGCCCCTAGTTAACATCCATAATTAAAGTTTGGTTAAATTGAGGTATGCCAAATCCTGGCAATTTGGGGTTTTGACTACTTTTATTTTAAGAGAAATAATTAATATTAAGTATTGTATATTGTATATAAAAAATTAAACTAACATTAGATCCCTCTCTGTAACACTGTTCCACACCCTATTACAAATTGATGCGGACGATGAAAACCTCTTCCTATTCCATTCTTCAATAGTGAAAATTAGGGGTGTAAGTGAGCCGAGCTATTCGTGAGCTGCTCGGGATCGACTCGTTAAAAGCTCGATTCGAGCTCGAGCTTCATTTTGAGCTCGTTTAACAAACGAGCTTGAGCTTTTATCATAAGCTCGCGAGCCTAAACGAGCTTCAATTAATATATATATATATATATATAATATACTTTAAATATTAAAAACTACAAATAATAATAATAATAATTATAAGATGAAAATTATGTTAGTTTTAAGTTTTTTGAACACGTTAACTTCAGAACCAATGAAGAAAAATCAATAACAAAAGAAATTAATTACCCACCCATTATCTTATATACATTCTTAGTTGCCTTTATTTGTTTAAGAAGTGCCGATGTGGGACGCCAAAATAGCTTTAAAAAGCTGATTTCCTTCCTATCAAGTTGTCCACATCGTGGATTTACATTTCCTTGGCTTTGTGCTTAGGCTATGTTTGGCAAGCGTAGCTTATAAGCTAGCGGATAGCTGATAAGCTAGCTGTTGATTGATAGCTTGTAGTATGTTAACAATATTTGGCAAAAACTAGCTTATGGTATGTAAAATGACCAAAAGGTATATTTGAATTAATATTATATTAATAAGGGTATAATTGGAAGCTACAAAAAGCTCCTCATAAGCTATAAATAGCGTTCAAAAAGGCTTATAAATGCTTCTGATACATGTTTGGATGAACTAGTTATAAGCTAGTAAGTAGCTATAATTTGGCAAAACAAGTACATATAAGTTCCATCTCAAGTCTACTCGTAGCGTTTAAACAAGAGCTTAGCTTGAAACTAGCTTCCTGATACATGTTTGGATGGACTAGCTTATAAGCTAGCTTATCAGCTAGCTTATAAGCTAGCTTATGCTTGCCAAACAAAGCCTAAGTATATATATATATATGTGTATCCATCCTCTATATTTTCGTTCTTGCATCTCGCTTAGCTGTGGGTTAAAGTTCATGGTTTGAGCATTTTAGCTTGAACCTAAAGAATGGGCACCATCTGAAAGTGTTGGTGCACTAATTGTTTATATAGTTCATTTAATTAACAAATGAAGCAAGCAACTCGGCTTAGCTTTGTTTCTTAAACAAGCCGAGCCGAGCTTGAGCTTGTTAAATATTTGGCGAGCCGAGTTCGAGCCTTTATAAGGCTTGAAACGAGCCGAGCTCGAGCTCGAGCTTTATTAAATTAAACAAGCCGAGCTCGAGCTTGGTTAGGTTCGGGCTCGGCTCGGCTCGTTTACACCCCTAGTGAAAATCCAGCCCGAGCCGAGCTTGAGCTTGTTAAATATTTGGCGAGTCGAGCTCGAGCCTGATTTATAAGGCTCGAAACGAGCCGAGCTTGAGCTCGAGCTTTATTAAATTAAACAAGTCGAGCTCGAGCTTGGTTAGGCTCGGGCTCGTTTTCACCCCTAGTGAAAATCCACAAAATCAAGAAGAACCTTCCTCTTGACCCCCTTCCCTCCCCCCCCCCCCCCCCCCCCCCCACCCACACCCACATACACACACACATCCATCTATGTCTCTTGGCATCCTACATCACCTTTGTCTCCTTCTCTGATGGTGTAGACACGCCTTGTTCTCTAATACTCTAGACAACCCACAAACTTTCTTTCTTTCTCCTCTCTCCCCTCGGTGGTACTAGTGTGAACCACCCTTCATCTTGAAAATCTCCATTGGCCAGTTGAACTTGAATGATGAAAGAGTTTATTTTAGTTGATTTCGTTTTATCTTTCGTTCAATGTTTGATTTTTTTTATGTTGGGTTTATTTGGATTTTTGAATTTCTTAGTGCTAGGTCACTCACTATCCTCATCAATCCCTTTATTCCCTACTTTATTTTATTTTGGGTTTGTAGACGATTAACTCAAAATAGAAGTATATTAAATATAATGTATTTTGGTTGTTTGAAATTGACAAATCCATAGTCCATAGGGATGAATAGTTTCATATCTTATTCTTCAAATATGTCCAAACCATTTTCTTTGGCAAGCAAGTGACAAAAATCAAATAAAAGGTTGTGAAAATATCTGGGTTAGGTACCATTTTGGTTTTTGGTACATTTTCTCAAACACATCAACCATATTCTAAGTTCCTTAAATCTCGGTGTAACAACTCATTTCCAAATTTCCAATATTTAATGGACATTTTAATAAAAACTCAACCAAAGTAACCTTCACAGCGGAAGTATTCTGAAAAGGCAAAAGTTTTAAAATTTAAAAGGGAGAATTGCAATCCAACGATTAATCAAGAAACTCCTCAACGAGGTCCAAACAAAACCAAATAATAAGTTTTAAACATTCAAACACTTTAAGTCCCAATTATAAAATAACGTTTTCCCAAAGTTCTGACACGAGCCTTGACCACGTCGGAGCATCAATCAGGTCCCTTTCCCTTATCCTTGCCGGAAGAACCTGCAACTAAAAAGATAGAACCACCACGGGTTAAGCTTTACGCTTAGTGAGCACAAACCACACTATATATAAACCACATATCACATAATCACATACGAAAATAAGAACCGGACATGCAACCCACAAAATGTCCTTACGGCTCTCTACCATCAAGGACCGTAAACTCTGGTACCAGGCTACCACACCATCGAAACCCACGGTGGCCACCACCACTACAATGGGCATGGCCAAAGATACATGCCAGTCTCATATAACCACAACACGTATACGCGCAATTAGCATACATAGCAACACGTAGAGGGTTAATGTACTCACCTGTCACAACGCTTCAAAACATGTGCTTGAATCACCACAAGTAAGTATCAAACACCTATAATACATACACATGCATACACATATCAAATCTCAAACCAAAAATGGGTTCTAAAACGTAACCCTACCCCTTAACCGAAATGACATAGCTATGCTAGTCCAATTTCTCTCAAACCTCGCGAGACATCAAGTACTAACATCACTTAGGGGTATATGGACTCGAAAACCCCAAACGCGCTCAAACGAAAAAGTTCCAAATTCTAAACAGAGAGATTTCACGTTCGCAGGATGACAACAAAACGGACACCTTTCGATGCTAGGGAGCTCGTGGCGTGAGCTGCATGCCTCGCGGCGCGAAACGGCGCCAGACCCACTATTTTAGACCTCCAATCGAGAAATCGACCAAAAATCGTGGTTTTTCACCCCAAGGCTTCAAACCAGTCAATTTACACCAAAAACATGTAATTAAACAACCCCAAATCAACTAACATTTAAAACAACTAATTGACAATCCATTGATCATCAATTTCACTTTTAAACTTCCAAAAACCCAACTTTTCCTTAGACTCCAAAAAGAAAACCAAACTAGGGGAATAACACTCATACCTTGATGAATTCCATTAGCAACATATGAATTGCATGATTGCCACTTCGATTGGTTGATCTCCTCCTTCAATTTAGAACTCCAAATTCGCCCAACACCACCTCTCTACCTCTCCAAATCGACTCCAGGAAAGATTATGGGAGAAGCTAGGGTTTTAACCCCTTTATATACAAAGCAACCACAACCTTATACTTTGAGTAATGACACCAAGGCCCCTCAAGTTCTACACTTCACACAAACAACTCTTAAGTTAACTTAACATAACACTAACGTCGTTAAAACACAAATTAGGAAAACGGGCATTACACTCGGTTTTGG
>CM058047.1:55463132-55537641 GCA_030169165.1 Centaurea solstitialis | reverse complement strand
CTTTCCCCACCAACCAAACGTCAAAAAACCGGAAATGATGGTGATGGTGATGGTGATGGTGATGGTGATGATGATGATGATGGTCATGGTCATGGTCATGGTGATGATGGTGATGGTCATGGTGATGATGATGATGGTGATGATGATGATGATGGTGATGGTCATGGTGGTGATGGTCATGGTGATGAGGATGATGATGATGATGATAGTGATGATGATGATGATAGTGATGATGATGATGATAGTGATGATGATGATGATGATGATGATGATGGTAATGATGAAGAAGAAGAAGAAGAAGAAATCAATATTATAGATTGATGAATGATGAGGTTTGACTTTTTAGGGAATCATATATACAGGATTGAGTTTTGATGGATGTTCTTGTTCATATATAGATTTTGTGATTTTGATGATGAGTTTAGCTAGTGTTGATTTGTAACCATCTTTTAGAACCCTTTTTTGATTTTTGTTGAATTCCAAGGTTTCATGTGTTTTCTGGTGTTAATGGAATTTTTGTTTGACTCTTCACTCAAAATGTCAAAACAGATACATGATTTTTCTTGCAATTATATAGTAATATTTAAAGATTAGTTCGGAAAACGAAGTAGAGTTTATGAAAATGAAGATGAATTGAAGGCAAAGATGAATGAGTTGCATGAAAGATTCTTGGGTAGTTTGGTGAAGACAAGGAATGGTGTAATTTTAGAGAATTTGATTGATGCTATTGAAATTGAAATCTATTTGTTATCATATAAGGTTTGGGTGTTTGAAGAAGATGGCAATAATGATAATGATGATAATGGTGGTGGTGGTAATGGTAATGGTAATTGTGGTGAAGATTTATCGAAAGATGCAAAAGATTCATCTAAACAACAAGAAACCGTTGAAGATGAAGATGATGATTCAAAAGATTTTTCTACAAAAGACTCGAAAGATTTATCGTTTAAACATTCCTCGAATGATTCCACAAGAGATTCATCATCCAAAGATTCATCGTCTAAAGATCCAAAAGATTCGTCATCTAAAGATTCAAAGGAACGATGAAGATGGATCTTGGGTTCTTAAAAAGGTTCATCATCTAAAGATTTTCCAAAGATTCAAAAGATTCATCAGATTAAAAGGATTAATGGTTGAAGATGAATCTTGGGGTTCTTAGAATAATGTGTTTGATAATCTCTTTTAGGGTTTAGGGAATTAATTGGAGTTTATAGTTTTAGGGTTTAGGGGAGTTTTATTAGAAACATGGGGTTTACTTGTACGTAGTGGGTTTAAAGTGTAGTATAAATAAGATGCAATAAAATTTGGATGTAAGAAGTTTTGACTTTATGGAAATTTAGACTTATGGTAAATGTGTATTTCTTGTTCACATTTTTTTGTTTTTTGAGTTTTAGCATCTTTTGCTAATACTTATATGGATTTTCGTGGTTTCGTTTCTCTATCTCACAAAATGGAAACAAAAATGTTTTTTTCCCTCTAAAAATATTAGCAAAATGTTTTTCCTTACCAAATTCTTGTATTGGGTTAGTACGGAGAATCGTATCCGGTTAAAAAACCAAAAATCTTATCCTCTAAATGATGCATAAGACTCTTACACACTAAGCACATACGGGTTAAAAGACGCCTACGACAATCAATTTTGATAACTGATGATGTTACCTGATATGTGGTAATAATAGTATATAGGTCGAATTTTTCATTGACTGTATATCTCTGAAGAGGTAAATACGTACCAGAATTCGGGGCGTTATAGGTATATCATTATATTTTAAAGTGTATATATAGGGTTACCTACATTTGTGAATCATGTATTTTGTGTTAACTTTGTTAACCAATTTAAACCATTGATCAAAATAATCAATGGCTAGGATTAATTTCTTAATTTAAAAAGGAAATTAATGATTCCTAATTCAGGAAACCGTCATATATTATTGGTAACCGCCCACACAAAACCAACTCCAAAGATTGAATATGATTGGTTAATAGTAGGTTCAGAAAGTTAACACAAAAATACATGGTTCACAAATGAAGGTAACTCTATTTATACATATATATTTATGGATCACATAATTATACACACTTACATGAAAAGATGAATAACTCCACAATCGAAGTTTTTTTTCCAAGAAAACGATAGGCGTACCGAAAACTTCGGGTGTTACATGGTTGCTGACAACATGATCTTCGGTCGTAAAAAGAGCTAGAGAAAACGTATCGGGATTTTGAGGCATTACGTATATACAATGGTACATACAAATATATAAATGTAAACACGTTCTTACTACAAGCGTGGTTTTCTAAAATGGAAGTTCGATTTGGCCTAAAAGAGTATCAAGAGATCCGGATATGTTACATTATATACCCTAGCTATATTCACTTTTACTGAGCAAACCATTTAACGATAGAAATTGTGATGTAGAGATTCGTAATTGGTGTTGGTATTGGGTTGATTAAAAACCAATCGGATGTTAATATAGATATGATTAAATGATGATGGCTTATTCTAAGGATTCTTACATGATTCCAAAGACAAAATGTGTTTTAGATATCTCAAGGAATTAAAGTTTGATTATTTACAATACATGAAGTACCAACAATACATCTCTTAGATGTTTACTATGCCCGATATTGTCCAGGAGGTATGCGTGCGTTTATGTCTTCGTAGTAGTCGTTCGTTTGTTCGATGTCTCTATGTTTTTCACACTAAAAAATCTCTTGATGTTTACTGCTTGTAGGATTCATTAGGATTAAAAAAAACAATCAATCCTAATCCGTTAAAATGATATCGAGTACCTCTCTCGACCTTTGTCAATATTGCTTTTTCCGGGTAAGATTTTCGATCTCTGTCATGTCTACCTGGAAAGGTAACATAACCCAGTAACGGTAAACGCTTACCTAGTAAGTGTTTAATAAAATCCCCTTCCCCTAGTTTAATCCAGGATCAACAAGCAATGAAAAAAAAGAATTCGGACAATCCCATCCGAAACATTATATTTTTATAGTTGATTTTGTTAGGAATTATGTGCAGAGTTGACAAACCAAGTAAATTACACATCCAATGTTGCGAGACACTTGAGGGTCACACCTGTGAGGACCTATAAGTCGAACAAATTAAATGAAACCTGGAAATGGGAAGTTAGGATTTATAATAGTGAGTTATAAATCAGTTGGGTAATTTCAGTCAGAAATCCCAAAGTCAGAGGATTATTAATTAATTAGTTACATTATATGTTTATTAGATAAAATAAATATATAATAGTTAATTAATAATATATATATATATATATTAAGATAAATATATATATATATATAAAAGGATTATCATAGGCAAATTCTTTTCCAGTAATTTAAAAGGGAAAGGATTTGGGATAATCATTATATGGAAACTGAATACCATTCAAACTGTATTTTCTCCCCATATAAATAAGGCTTGTGGGTTAAAGAATAATTAAGCTTTCCAGCTTACACAAAAATCAGTTTCCAGTTCTCCCTCTCTCTCCCAATCGGCGCCGCCCTCTATCCCACTCGGAGTATCAGTTCGATTTTTCAAGTGTTCGGGTTTCATTCGGTTCAACTAGAAGAACAGTTCGCTAGGTCAATCACCGGTGGACTAAATCTCAAGCAATCCAGGTAAATTGATCTGAATCTAAACTATTAGGATTAAAACTACAACGATTAAAGATCAATATGCTTTAAGGGTTTTTAGCTTTTATCGTTTCCGCATGATAAGATCAAATCAGTGAATTTTTGATCGCGTAGGTTTTTCAGTTTGATTATTAAACCTATGAGATTTATCAAACCAGTGAGGTTCATTAGATCTGTGTTAATCCTCGAGTCAGTTTGATCCGAGGATACCCACAAAAACCCAACAGTGGTATCAGAGTCATTGTTAAAACCCAACTGGAGATTACTTCTTGGAATCAGTCATAAGTAAATCTCACAGTGGTTGTCCCTATCACCTGAGGTATCTGATTTGATAACATGAGGACTACTGAATACTTAGTACACTCAACCGCCACGCCGTAACAGGGTGGCTATAAAGGGCGTAACTAGATTCAGCGGAAGCCGTGGTGTTAAAGGCAGATATGCAAGATGGGATTTGCACCTCTTCTCAGAAGAGAGATATTTCTGGGCCCATCTTGACTGACTGAGTATACTGATGAAGTGCATGGCCATGCCCAAACGAACTGATTAGTTCTTTGTCGTTTACCTATCAGTGAAAGTCAGATAATCAAGAAAACAGAATCTTGAGTATTTAGAGTTGACACTTTCCAAGCTCATACTCACAGATGAAATATCGCGATGCAAAGGGAAAAGCCAAGATATACCCAATCAATGAACAGTAGTTTCATAGATACTATTTCCTTATGGAATGTTTATATCACCAGTCTGGGTATAAGAGTTCTTGTAACCTGGTCAGCCTAAGTGCCTGTCTAGGGGCCTCCTTAGGTCAGTGTAATCAAAGGCGGTATTGCCAACTTGCACAAGTGGGAGTCTGTTAGGAATTATGTGCAGAGTTGACAAACCAAGTAAATTACACATCCAATGTTGCGAGACACTTGAGGGTCACACCTGTGAGGACCTATAAGTCGAACAAATTAAATGAAACCTGGAAATGGGAAGTTAGGATTTATAATAGTGAGTTATAAATCAGTTGGGTAATTTCAGTCAGAAATCCCAAAGTCAGAGGGTTATTAATTAATTAGTTACATTATATGTTTATTAGATAAAATAAATATATTAAGATAAATATATATATATATATATATAAAAGGATTATCATAGGCAAATTCTTTTCCAGTAATTTAAAAGGGAAAGGATTTGGGATAATCATTATATGGAAACTGAATACCATTCAAACTGTATTTTCTCCCCATATAAATAAGGCTTATGGGTTAAAGAATAATTAAGCTTTCCAGCTTACACAAAAATCAGTTTCCAGTTCTCCCTCTCTCTCCCAATCGGCGCCGCCCTCTATCCCACTCGGAGTATCAATTCGATTTTTCAAGTGTTCGGGTTTCATTCGGTTCAACTAGAAGAACAGTTCGCTAGGTCAATCACCGGTGGACTAAATCTCAAGCAATCCAGGTAAATTGATCTGAATCTAAACTATTAGGATTAAAACTACAACGATTAAAGATCAATATGCTTTAAGGGTTTTTAGCTTTTATCGCTTCCGCATGATAAGATCAAATCAGTGAATTTTTGATCGCGTAGGTTTTTCAGTTTGATTATTAAACCTATGAGATTTATCAAACCAGTGAGGTTCGTTAGATCTGTGTTAATCCTCGAGTCAGTTTGATCCGAGGATACCCACAAAAACCCAACAGATTTAACTTTGTATATAATTAATAATTTAATGCTTTTTATTAAAAAGATTAAGGGGCTGTTTACCAAATCTTGTCTGTCTGTCTGTATGGATAAATTTGTCTGTCTGGATAAATTGATGTTGGTGTTTACTTTTTTATCTGAATCGACTGTCTGAATATCAGAAATGATCATTTTACCCTTGACTATGAATTATAAGTTGTTTTATAAATTGATATTTATTTATTTAGCAAATTGGAAACATAAAATAATAACAAATAATATATATACAAAATATGTATATATCCAAATTGAAGAAAAATATGTATATACAAAATATTTATTTATCCAAATCATGTATATACAAAATATATATATATATACCCAAATTGAAGAAAAATATGTATATACAAAATATTTATTGATCACAAATTGAAGAAAAATGGAAATGTAGGTTCCAAATCCTAATGGACACCAAATGAAGTAAAACCAAAACACCACAAAGGAAAAAATGCAACCCATGTGAAGAAAAAACAAAAAAACCCAAAGTTGAAGTTTCTAAGAAACAGTGATGCAGGGGAGTTTAAATATCAAAAACAACAAAAAAACCCACATGAGGAAAACCCATAAAAAATTGATGAAAGTGAATCTTAAATTTGAAGAAAGCTCAAATTGATTTTGGTGATGCAGGATGTTCAAACAGGTAACCGATTTTGGAGATTAGGGTTTTATTTTTGGGTTTTTGTTCTTGATGATGTGTCGAAGTCAATAGAGATTAGGAAGTTAGCAACGATTTGGGAGGAGATGCAGGTTCGATTTTGAGTTTTGTTCTTGGTGATGTTTCGAAGACGAGAGATATAAGAAGAAAATAAACAATTTCATGAAAAAGAAGAAGATGCAGGTTACGATTTCAGGAAGGAGATGTCGATTTCGAACTTCAGGAGGAAGATGCACGCTTCAATCTTTGGAAGGAGATGAAGTTTTATGTTTGAATCTATGGAAAAAGACGCAAAGCTTATTGGGAGGATGAGACCTGCACCTTTTCTGTTTTTTTTTTATTTTACGAAAGTGTTTTTCTATTAGGGGTAGAGAAGTAAAGTTTATGGCCGTATGGGGACAACAGTGCCTACCTAGCTGTGCGATTAAGCTGTCAGATTTTTCATTAAGCCTGAAGTAAACACCTCTTCAGGGCTGTGCGAATAAGCTAGTTGTGCGAATAAGCTCATAAAGCCATTAGTAAACAGCCCCTAAGTAGATTTGGGTTCAATAACTTAATGTTTTTCTATATGTCATTAGACATAAATTTTTCAAAATTTACCAAAGGAGTGTTAGCCTAGTGGTAAGGCTTGGGCAGTACATAGTGGTGAACCCGAGTTCGAGCCTTGGGGGACGCATTCTGGAGGTACGGGGGCTTCGACCCCGGGCTGCATGCTTTAGCAGTCGGGCTTCGGCCCAAAATTGCCGAGGATTAGTCTGGGCCCAATGTGGTCTGGGATACCTCTTCCAAAAAAAAAATTCACAATTCATATATTTTACTTTTTCCCATATGTTATGTACATTGATATCATTTACATCTTATTTTTATTCTTGAAAACACTTACTAATTAATTTAAATGATTTACGTAATTTATGATTTTTCATATGTAAAAAAAAAACTAGCACGCTAGCCGTTGGCAACTTTGACCCGTTTACAAGGCCGGTATGAGCAAGTCTATAAACCCGACAAAACAGTTGTAGATTTTCTATATTAGACCCGTTGAACAAAGAAATTATGTTAGGCTAACATAGCCCAAGCCCACAATTGATCACTTCTACAACCGACCATATGTCCTGACTCGTTGAAAAAGAGTAAGTTATGATTTTTGTTCTTATGGTTTGTTGACAATTTTAATTTCCGTTCCTGTCGTTTATAAAGTTTTTGTCCCCATGGAATTGTGGGTTGTGAATTTGATGAATCATCATCATCCATGGCGGAATTATGTATCTTGATTGAATTCTTGTTGTTTTTCAAGTAGAAAAATGTTGAATGGATTTTTTTGAGAAATCTAGAGAGAGAAAGTGAAATATAGAGAGAGAAAGTAGTAGAAAGTGATGATGGAATGGAATTTCAAGATTATGAACAATGAGGATGATGATGATATGTGTATATATAGTGGGATTTCTTTCGGTCAAGAGATGGCGGTATAGTACTTGTAGGAATATTACATTTTCGAATTTAATTAAAAAAAATACAAATACAAATATTTAAGATAATTTTGATATTTTCTGTAACATAAAACATTTAAATATTAAGAAAGAAGAAGAGAGTCATCATATCTACCGTTGGATTTTAAAAATCTAGTTGGTCAAAATTTGAATGTAACTAACTTTATAATTGTGTTTAAAAAAAATATTATAATGGTGTATTTAGTTTTTCTATTTTAAAATTTGGGTGGTTTACAAAACTTTTATTAGGTGAGTCTATACCAATGTGATTTGTCTTATTTACTGGGAATGATAAAAGCTAGACCGAAAAACTTATCAGGTAAGAAATAAGACATGGATCAAATATCAAAATACGTACCACGGGTCAATGTGTGAAACGATGCTTATCGGGTTTAAATTGCTTACCAACAATCCATTTTCAAGGGCAATGATGTCGCACGATCATTAAAGTGGTTGAATGTGAATCTATTGCCCATAAGCACTTATCCCAGTGGAGGATCTTGGAATTTTTCCTAGTTGGTGCATCTTTAATGTAGATTAAAGCCTCGTAAAATCGTATTGTATGTTTTTCATTATCCAAATTACACCATTTCAAGTGATTCTTAAAGTTATTTGGTTGATTTTTCAGGATTTTTCAAGTTTTTTTTTTATTGATTTTGATTACTTTTGTTCTTTTTTTTTACTTGATTTCAGAAATACTTTATGATTTTTTGAGTGATTTCGATGTATTTTTTTTAGTGATGGGACCCAGACCATAACTTACTGCAGGATCAGATCAATGACCAAAACTTTAAAAAATTGTTTTTTAGCCTACAAAAATGTAACACCATATCTCAATAATGAATTTGATAGATAAAATTTCTAAAATTCGATGTTTTATAGAAATATTAAATCCATAACTTAGTAAGAAAACAAACTTTCAAGTGCTAAAACCCAAGAGAAATAATCAAGTTCATTGTTTTAAATAAAAATAATTAGCTAAATAAAAGTTTTAATATCATAGCATGGTGGCGCAGACGGAACTGTCATCAACTAGAAGTCAAGTCGGGGCCTTGCCCTTCTCCACACCCGAACTGGTACTTGTGAAAAGGGTAACAACTAAAAGGGTAAGCGAAACGCTTAGTGAGCTAGCACCACATATATTTTATATATAACATCGCATGCAAATGTACCACAACAGGTACCAATCACAATCAACAACAATCACATCATAGCATGAAAAATAAATCAGCAGACTCAAACGTACACCCGACTCTCATGAGATCGATAAAATCTTCCGTCAGTTTGGACACGGGTCGGCCCCCACAACTCACCAAGGGAACGTGGTTTCCCTTTCTCCCGTCTGTTTAGGACACGGGTCGGCCCCCACAACTCATCAAGGGCATGTGGTTCCCTTTACATATACTATCGTGCATACACATACAACCCATGGCATAAGATATACATAGTGTAACTCACCTTATAGCAGCTTAGGGTACTACTCGGTATCCTCACGATAGCAAGTTAACTCACCTAAACAATTCAATCGTAAAGCACATTACTTACTATCAAATCAATACGAAGACTCGATAACGAAACAAGGGTCTTAGACGTAGCTAGACTAATCCAATTGCCCCTAACATTCACACATTGCTATCCTATAACATCCCTATCCATTCCAATACCAAAAACCAACATTAAACGACTTCTAGCAACGAATTAACGGTTAAAAAACAACATTATACCCTAGTCTATCGATTACTCGATAATCACTTCACATAAACCAACAACATGCTTAAGATTCTTACCTTGCGATCGATTAACAACCACACTTGATTCTCCGTCATTTGCCTTAGAGAATCGCACACACCGCTTAATAATCCAAATTACTGAATTCGCTTTTCCTGGAAAACAGCCAACTTCGGCCGGTTGCTGCTCCTTACTTGAGTCTCCGATGCTCGATCCCTCTGGTCAGATCGAAGAACAATGAGTCGTAAGGTCGCTATCCAAATTTCACGACGATCTGACGGTTAACGAGGGAGAACGAGCCGATCTCCCACGGCTGCGCAATCCTGACGGGAATTCCGAAAATCAACCCTAAACTCATTATTCGACTTTCTAACGAGAATTCAACAAGTAAAACGTTCCCCAAAACAATTTACGACTACGAACGATCGATAAACAAACCCTGGATCCACGATTTATTCAAACCCTAGCTTACGGAAAACGATAAATTAAGAGTTGGAAACCATACCTTCCGATCGGAACAACGGAATCTAAAACTCTCGACCAAACTTTTCTTCCCCGACTCCTCCTTCTCTTTTCTCGATCTATCTCTTTCTCTCTCGGCCTCTCTCTCTTCCTCGGCTTCTTTATCTCTCTTTTCTTTCTCTCCAAGTAAAAAGAATGATAATGAGGTTAATCAAAGGAGTTTGGGTATTTATAACCCAGGCCGGGCTTTTCCTCCTAGTCTAAGCCCGTAATTTAATATAAGCCCATTTACCACCAATTTTCCTAAAACTCTAATTAATTAAATAGAATTGTAACAATAATAATAATAAAAAAATATAAACTAACACTTATATTAATTTAAAGATTTGGGGCGTCAAAGAAAATCCATTTTTTAGGCGCATATGCCCATAAGGGCACCCCACCATTAACCTTATGCCCATTTTCTCTCTCTGTTAGCAACATATACACCAAAAAAACCGTTATATATACCGTTATAACGGACTTTTCAATAAACGACAGAAAAAAACATGTTTGACCAACTTCAGTCAACAAAAACACCGTTAAAGGACCGTTAAAACGGTCAAAACGCCGTTAAGTTAATTAAGTGACAAAAACACACCCTCTTTGACCGGTCCACATAACGACTTTGCATAACGGGCCGTTATAACGACTCAATAACGGACCGTTAGGGGACCGTTATAACGGACTCTTGCTAGATGAAAAAAAAATTTGAATATCCTTGACTCTATCCGAATAACGCCCTTTAACCAACACATATCGGGCCGTTATAACGGTCCTATAACGGACCTGCGAGAATCTTCTTTTAAACAAGCCCGTGCTTAAAATAGATTGTTCGTAAGCAATTTAAACCCGGTACGCGTTTTACATATCTGGTAAGAGTTTGGTCTTTAACTTCATATCTTGTTTCTTACCGAATAAGTTTTTTAATTTTTGTTCAGTTAATTAAATAAATCACTTTGAATTCGTATATGGTATACCCTTAACATTTTACAAAACTAGTTAATGGCCCGTGTAATACACGGACGATTTAAACATATTGTTTTAGTTTCTAATAAGAATTAACATTTGCATTATAAAGTTCACAAATAATTTACCACAAACCAAACGCAATATCAAATTAACAATATAAATATGACTTAGTTAATTGATAAGAGAAACATTAATGATTTAGTTTAATCATAACCATTTAGGCTGCACGCACCGGGTATGTGGGTTGGGTGCGGGTGAACCCGCCCTACCCGCCGGCTTTGAATTGGTTGGGTGCGCAGCAAGGGGAGCCGGCGGCTTGTGAGTGCAAACGGGTTGGGAGAGCCGTTGTCAAACGGCTCTCTCAACGGTAAAATCTATATTTTTTTTTTACTTTTTTTTTCAATTTTTACTCCTATAAATACTCATTTAACCCAACTTCTTTTTTCACACAAAAACCTTCAATTCTTCAACTCTTTTCTCACACAAACAACCTCCAATTCTTCAAACCTCCCACTCTTCAAACGATGAATCCAAACGATCGAAACCTCGGATCTTCATCACGGCGCGCGAAATGTAAACGTCGGGCGGAACCCGAGACCCCTTCGAAGCCCTCTTTCAAAGTCGACGTTACGCACACCGGGTTCCCTCCACAATATCCACCCGATTACGATGTCGAATTTTCGCCGAAAGGTTTTTGTATTACAATTAGTCATCCTCAAGCTCCTCAACCCGGGAGCTCTTCACAACCCAATCAACCCGGGAGCTCTTCACAAGCTCCTCCACCCGATTATCAATCGTTTCCTTCGTGGCCTAATCCACATTTTCCTCCAATCGATTTTGGTTCTCCTTATCAACCACAATTTGTACCCGGTTACCAACCCAATTACCAACCCGTAAAAGAGGAAGACACTTCCGATGAGGAAGAACCTTCACCAACGACCCAAGAAGAGGAAGACATTAAGTTTTACACCACCCCGCACTACCATCTCCGGGGTAAAAAGCTCTTCGATACTTTGAAACGAAAAGAGGAGATCAAAGCCAAATATGGCTTGTAATTTTTAATTTATTTAATGTTTTAGTTTATTCTATTTAATTATGTAATGTTTAATTTTAATTTTTAGTTAATTAATTATGTAATTTTAATTTTTAGTTAATTAATTATTAATCTTATTATTAATTAATTAATTACATGTTTTATTTAATTATATTATTTAATTAAATGAAATAAATAAAATAAATTGAAAAGTGAGAAGGTTGGGAGGGTTGGGTGTGTGTTGTAGAGGGTTATGGGAGGGTAAAGAGAGGGTTGACCAAAAGCTGATGTGGAAGCTGATGTGGCATTCAAAAAGTGAGTGGGTTGAGAGGGTTGGAGAGCATGGGTGCGAGTAGCCTTAGGAAATTATATATATAACATTTAAATTACTTTTCTTTCATTTTTTTATTCAAAACTTTCTTTGAAATTGAGTAAGTAGAAAATTATAATTTATTAAAATAATTCTAATTAATCAACGATTTAAATGAAAAAAATTACTCTTACTTTATTATTAAATATTTTAGTCATCTAATAGTTGTTAAAATATCTGAAATTCTTTTGTTGAAGGATTTGGATTTCGTGAATGATTCTAAAACGGGAGGGATTCTGAAATAAATTATATAGTATTTTTGATTTGTAGGGTTTTAAAAAAATTATTATTTATAAATGATCTATAGAATTAGTAAGATTAAAAGAATGGAATCTTTAAATTTCAAGAACATCAACAATAGCGTTTTAAATAAAATAAACTTTTATTATTTATAAATAATCTATAAAAGAATTTAGATTAAAAATAGAAATTTTTAAATTTCAAGAATATCAACGATAGAATTGTAATAAAATGTAAACAACTTAATTTATATCTATTCCTAATATTTACTAATATAAATAAATTAAAAAAATATTCAATATTATACTCATTTTGAAGGTATCGTCGAGACGATTATAAGGATGTAACTTATAAAAAAGAAAAACAAAAAACTTAAATGGTTTTAATTCATATACATTCTTTAACTTAATATGATAAGAATATAAAGTGAAAATTGAAAAACTAAGGGGTAATAAGTAATTTAATCAAATAATTATAAGGATACAAAATGTAAATTATTAAAGGGAAAGTAATAAATTAATGAGAAATTTTAGGTATGTAAATTTTGGAAAAAAAATAGAAATAGATTATGACATCATCATTTGATAGGATTTGTTTAATTGACCAATGAAATCACTCAATTTCATTTTGATGACATCAGCAAAAACCTTCTTTTAATATATATATATATATATATAGATAAGTAAATAGGCAATTTAATATTTTTACCAACAAAAATAAAATTATAAAGGTAGTTACTTTCAAATTTTGACCAAATAGACTTTCAAATCTAACGGTAGATATGATGATTCTCTTCTCTCTTTATTTAAATGCATGTTTTATATTACAAAATAAATATTAAAATTATCTTAAATATGAGAAAATAATTAATATAGCCATCTCACAACAACCATTTAACCTCTTACCCTTTCTCTCCCACTTATCACCAAAATACCCATCCGGCCGCTCTCCGGCGAGTTTTCTGGCCGCTCCGGCGAGGTTTCTGGCCGCTCCGGCGAGGTTTCCGACCGCTCCGGTGAGTTTTCCGGCCGCTCCGGCGAGTTTGAATAGAAAATGGAAGAAAACGGTTGCCATGTTGAAGGATCTGGAGATGTGTAGTTGTCCAGAAAACTCACCGGAGGATCATCATCATCATCATCATCATCGCCGGCCGGAAAACTCTGTAGATGGGAATATCCGAATCGAAACAAACGAGGATTCAAATTTTGAGGTAAGTCGGCGTGGAACAAGGCTTCTTCTTTGATCATCCCCATTAAAATCGCAAGTTTTTTCTTCCTTTTTTTGGGGGGCGTTACAGATCGATCGAAGCTAATTTTATCATCATCATCATCAATCGCCGGCCGGAAAACTCACCGGAGCGGCCGGAAACTTGCCGGAGAGCGGTCGGATGGGTATTTTGGTGATAAGTGGGAGAGAAAGGGTAAGAGGTTAAATGGTTGTTGTGAGATGGCTATATTAATTATTTTCTCCTTAAATATTTGTATTTTATTTTTAATTAAATTCGAAAATGCAATAGTACCGCCATTTCAATTCTGTGACTGAAAGAAATCCCACTATATATACATACATACATATATATATATATCATCATCCTCCTCATTCTTCATAATCTTGAAATTCAATTCCATCATCACTTTCTTGTTTCTCTCTCTACTATCCATTTCTCTTTCTCTCTCTAGATTTCTCAAAAAAACCCATCATTTTTCTACTTGAAAAACAACAAGAAACCCACATCAAGATTCCGCCATGGATGTTGTTCATAATCTTGAAATCCATTCCATCATCACTTTCTACTACTTTCTCTCTCTACATCTCTCTCTCTCTCTAGAGATTTCTCAAAACCCTAACATTTTCTTGAAAACCCATCAAGATTCCGCCATGGATTCTTCTTTTTCTTCTGCTTCTTCTTCTGATGATGATTCCACCGGAAACAACCCACCAACCAACAAGAGAAAGATAACCGAAGAAGACGAAGATGTCGACATTACAAGTCTTTCCCCACCAACCAAACATCATCGAACCGGAAAAGAAATCGAAGAAGATTCCGCCACCGCCACCGCCACCGCCACCGCCGCCACTGCGACCGTCCCCGTTGGGAGGGAAGAAGAGATCGATCTTTTGAACGACATTTACGATTTTTACAACCTACTTGGGAGATACGAAACTCCAAACATGGATATCAAGCAAGAATTCGATAAACATTGGCTCCAAGAACGTCGGGTTTTCGCAAATAAAGCGGAATTGAGTGCAAAAATGGATGAGTTGCGTGCAAGATTCTTGATGAACAAGAAGAAGAAGAGCACATTGAGTTCTAGTGATGAAGATAAAGATCATGATGTAGAAAGTGATATGAATCCGATGGACGCTGAAATCTTTCGATTATCAGATAAGATTTGGGGCAATGATGGTGATGTTGGTGATGATGGTGATGATGATGATGATGGTCATGGTCATGGTGATGATGGTCATGGTCATGGTGATGATGGTGATGATGGTGATGATGGTGATGGTCTTTCCCCACCAACCAAACGTCAAAAAACCGGAAATGATGATGATGATGATGCTCATGCTAATGATGGTGATGGTGATGATGATGGTCATGGTCATGGTCATGGTCATGGTGATGATGGTCATGGTGATGATGGTGATGATGATGATGATGGTGATGATGATGATGGTGATGGTCATGGTGGTGATGGTCATGGTGATGAGGATGATGATGATGATGATGATGATAGTGATGATGATGATAGTGATGATGATGATGATAGTGATGATGATGATGATAGTGATGATGATGATGATGATGATGATGATGGTAATGGTAATGATGAAGAAGAAGAAGAAGAAGAAGAGATCAATATTATCGATTGATGAATGATGAGGTTTGACTTTTTAGGGAATCATATATACAGGATTGAGTTTTGATGGATGTTCTTGTTCATATATAGATTTTGTGATTTTGATGATGAGTTTAGCTAGTGTTGATTTGTAACCATCTTTTAGAACCCTTTTTTGATTTTTGTTGAATTCCAAGGTTTCATGTGTTTTCTGGTGTTAATGGAATTTTTGTTTGACTCTTCACTCAAAATGTCAAAACAGATACATGATTTTTCTTGCAATTATATCTAGTAATATTTAAAGATCGGTTCGGAAAACGAAGTAGAGTTTATGAAAATGAAGATGAATTGAAGGCAAAGATGAATGAGTTGCATGAAAGATTCTTGGGTAGTTTGGTGAAGACAAGGAATGGTGTAATTTTAGAGAATTTGATTGATGCTATTGAAATTGAAATCTATTTGTTGTCATATAAGGTTTGGGTGTTTGAAGAAGATGGCAATAATAATGATGATAATGGTGGCAATGGTGGTGAAGATTCATCGAAAGATTCAAAGATATCTAAAGATTCATCTGAACAACAAAAAACCGCTGAAGATGAAGATGATGACGATTCAAAAGATTTTTCGAAAGATTTATCGTTTAAACATTCCTCGAATGATTCCACAAGAGATTCATCATCCAAAGATTCATCGTCTAAAGATCCAAAAGATTCGTCATCTAAAGATTCAAAGGAATGATGAGGATGGATCTTGGGTTCTTAAAAAGATTCATCATCTAAAGATTTTCCAAAAATTCAAAAGATTCATCAAATTAAAAGGATTAATGGTTGAAGATGAATCTTGGGGTTCTTAGAACTAATGTGCTTGATAATCTCTTTTAGGGTTTAGGGCATTAATTGGAGTTTATAGTTTTAGGGTTTAAGGGAGTTTTATTAGAAACATGGGATTTACTTGTACGTAGTGGCCAGTTTAAAGTGAATAAATAAGATGCAATGAAATTTGGATGCAAGAAGTTTTGACTTTTTTTGGAAATTTAGACTTTTGGTAAATGTGTATTTCTTGTTCATATTTTCTGTTTTTTGAGTTTTAATATCTTTTGGTAATATTTATATGGATTTTCATGGTTTCGTTTCTTCGTATCGATCTCAGGATCTTGATGTCTTTTCTGTTGTTTTGATTCATAAGTGAAAACATAAAAGAAAAGAGAATATATGGAAGTATGGCTTTTAATCTTGTAAAATCACAAAATGGAAACAAATTTTTCTCCCTCTAAAAGTAATCGCAAAATGTTTTTCTTTACCAAATTCTTATATGGGTTAGTACGAGAATCGTATCCGGTAAAAAAGACCAAAAATCTTATCCTGTAAGTGATGTATAAGACTCTTACACAGTAAGCATTTGGTTAAAAGACGCCTACTATGACAATCAATTTGATAATTGATAATGTTACCCGTTATGTGGTAATAATAGTATATAGGTCGAATTTTTCATTGACTGCATATCTCTGAAGAGGTAAATACGTACCAGAATTCGGGGCGTCATAGGTGTATCATTATATTATAAGGTATATCCATATATATATATATATATATATATTTATGGGGGTGGGTTCAAATGTGAACCGCTTTTTTATTGTGAACGTGAGGACAACCGAGAACGCGACACGTGGCGGATGACTAGGCGCCACGTCAAATCCACGGCGGATGACTAGGCGCGATTCATGGGAGGACATTGAATTAAAGAGAGGGACCACACTCAAAGTCGCCACGTGTCGCGCTCTCGGCTGTCCTCACGTTCACAACCAAAAAGTGGTTCACATTTGAACTTTCCTCTATATTTATGGATCATATAATTATATATATACAGACACTTACATGAAAAGATGAATAACTCCACAATCGAATTTTTTTCTCAAGAAAACAATAGGCGTACCGAAAACTTGGGGTCTACAGTGGTTGCTGACAACATGATCTTACGTCGCAAAAAAAAACTACGTATCGGGATTTTTGAGGCGTTACATATATATAACATGGTACATACAAATATATAAATGTAAACTAAAAATTTTGAGGCGTATACATATCTCTTAAAAATTTCAGGAAAACTAAAAAAGTTATGTATTATAAAAGAGCATAGATAAAGTTTTAATATTACAGGACTCATTGTTTTGTTTGGGTCTTATATTTGAAATCCTAAGACGGCTTAATTTAATGTTGAAAGGAACATGAAATGATAACAAAAATGGGAAAATGTTAAACAAAACCGTTTAACCCGTCTATTTTTATCTTTTAATTAGTCATTTCTCTTTTCTAAATCATTAAAAAATTGCTATAGCAAGTTAAGTATCAGCAACCACAAGGGTTCTGGCATACTGGTTGAGGCCTTGGGAGATATGGTGGAATATCCAATCTGCCTAGGGTTCAATTCCAATTGTACGCAGCAATTGCGGCCAGACTTAATCTCAGATGACCGTAATTTAATTACTAAATTGTCAAGAATGTAGGTACGGGGGCTTCGACCCCGGGCTGCATGCTTTAGCAGTCGGGCTTCGGCCCAAAATTGCCGAGTATCAGTCTGGGCCCAATGTGGTCTAGGATACCTCTTCCAAAAAAAATTGTAAAGAATGTAGTTTAGGCAAAGCCTAAATGAACCTTTCAAAAAAAAATTATGGATCAACCACTTGAAAATCGGCTCAATGTTATATTGTGACAATTATCTACACTTCGCAGGTTGCAAGTATGATTCTCGTGGTATATGTATTGTTATTTAAATGGTTGTTTTGTACGGTTTCTTTTTAATAAAATACCCAAAATGGTATATGTAAGAGGGAATTTGGGAGGGTTTATTTGGATGTCCTTATAACTTATTTCATCTTGGAGAAGCAAATAAGTTAAAATAAAGTGTTTGAATAGCTACTTTTAAAAGCTCTTTATTTCATCTCCTAAAAGCTAATAAATCATTTTTGAAAAGTCACTCCCTACTAACTTATCAAAAACTTCTTATCAAAAACCCCTAAAAGCTAATAAGTTAATCCAAACATTTTTTTAAAAACTCCTTTTTCACACTACATAAATTAATAAGCACTTTTACCAAAAGTCATAAATTATTTTAAATAAACCTTCCCAAACATCCTCATATTGTTATTTGTTAACGAGAATACTTGTTCTTTCTAAAATAAATATCTATGTTTCATAGTATTATTTTCTTTTCTATTTTTCTTCACAAATTCGAAAAGTTTATTCATCGTGTTTTAGCAAAGCCGATGTTGTCATGAATTTCAATCATTACTTATATTTTATACGGCAAATAAAAATATCTTTTTAAGTATTTGTTAATTTTGAAAATTGAAAATTTTCGCATTTGAAAATAAAAAATAAAACTAAATTTGATTCTAAAACCAATTTATTGCAAAAGAAACGAATTCTGTTTAATTACATCTACCAAAAGTCAATAGTTGACTTCTATAAAAGTCAAACTTCTGTACATCCACAAACCTTGTGTAGTTGTTTTTTAAAAACAATAAAAGAGAGCGTAAGGAATGGAGTTATGGCATTGTCATCATCCTATCTAACGAGCTTTAAAATTTATGTAAAAAACTAGTATGGAGTTAGCCAGAAAAACACCAAGTACAAGATACATCCAGAAACAAAAAGAAAAACAACTAAAACACAATGCACCAATCTACTCAGCGATTAGATAAGTTACATTTCACCGATCTATGGCTTATACAAAAAAAACAAAGAGAGAGAGAGAGAGAGAGAGAGAGAGAGAGAAGAGAGAGAGAGAGAGAGAGAGAGAGAGAGAGAGAGAGAGAGAGAGCTTGAATTTGACTTGTTTCCAACAGCTCTTTTTCGCAATTAACACCATGAAAAACTTTTCTATTACGAATATTTCAAATCTGGCACATGTAGGTATACACCATCGTCATAAAAGCCATTTTTCTTTACCTTTAAAATGTTGAAGATCACCCCATTCAAACAGATTAGAAAACTGACTAATACTATTTGAATCAACAATTTCCCACCGTAAAAGCTTGTGTAGTTGCTTTGTATTAGTGGAATTTTAAAATCCTACTCACTAATTTCTTGACACCATTAATGCAACTTATATTGCCCCCTTAAAAAACAAACTGCTATCAAAATTATCTTTCTAATCAACAAAAAAGACTAAATGCGTTTGTTCAGGTCCAATCCATTTATTATATGGGTTGAAAATCTTAATCAAAACCCATCATGCCCCTACTTAATTAAATGGGAGAATTGCGTCTATATCCTTACAAACTTACAAAACTACATATATATCCTTGCAAACTTATAAATAACACCTATATCCTTGTAAAACTTAACTAATTACACATATATCCTTATACCCCTTTTATTTATTTTTAATCTATTTTAAAATCATTAAAAAATATATTTAATATAATTGAGATGTTAAATCTCCAATCTACCCTTACCTTTCTAAATCAAAATTAAAATCCTTACAATTTCTTTTCATTAATATAAAAAAAAATCCTTACAATTTCTTCTTTAATATCTGGATCTCATACCACTTCCTCTTTACCCAACTCCTCCCCCTCTCTATGCCGACCAAACCCTTAACCACCACCTCCTCCGCCTTAACCTCCACCCAACGCAACAACAGATCCCGCCGGACCTCTGGCGACGCCACCTTTGACCGTATCACCGACGTGGAGTATTCCGGCAGCGTCATCCCCATGTCGATCTCGCTCATGTACAGAACGCCGCAGTCCCGACGCATGATAACGTAATCGAATCTCAGATCGACGGGAGAGAATGATGAAGAAACAGATTGACTTTGTATCTAAAACAAATATCGAATCTCAGAATCCAAAACCAAAACCAAAACGAAAGGAATTGATTGAATCTTGAATTTTGAATCTTGAAATCTGAGAATACATATAAAAACTGAACTTCGAAATGTCGAGTGTAGAATCAAAAACTAAATCCATGTTCAAATAAATAATGAATCTAAAAGTCAAGGGTAAAAAACAATGGAGTAAATTATGGATTTGGTCCTTAAGGTATGACGAAAATTACGGATTTGGTCCTTTAACTTCAAAAATTACATCGATGGTCCTTAACGTATGCATTTTATTATGGATTTGGTCCTTATGGCTAACGGCCGTTTATTTTCCCAGTTAAGTGTAAGGGCAAAGTAGTCTTTTTAGTTTTTCATATTTTATCTATCATTTTTTAAAACATGAAGGACCAAAACTGTAAACGCAAACTCATCCTCCACTAAATAAAAACCCAATTTATGTATGATGCTACCACCAGTCCACCACCATCTTTAAAAGAAAACAAACCCAAACCCAGATTCCGGCCGGCGACTCCCCCCCTCCTCTGATCGATTCCGGCAACCCGACCTTCCCCCGTATGATCGATTCCGACGGCATCCCATCCCTCTCCGGCCTCTGATTTCGAACCCATCTCTCTCTCTCTTTCTCTCTCTCCTCTGATTCTGTCAATTTCGGGTTTTCCCCCTAAATCGCAGTGACCACATCTCCATTTTCTTTAAACACACAGGTATGATTTTTGAATCGGTGTCGTGGAATTGCATAGATACCTACGGGGGGGAAGACGTTGGGATCTGGAGGTTTCCATTAACTCCGGCAGAAGGTCGAACATTCATGGAGGTGCAGATCTATTTTGTGCTCGATTGATGGTGGAATAAACTTGATCGATGCTTGGTGATGGTGGAGATGAGGGATGATAGGTTCAGGCATGAAGAACTTGAAAGCCTTTATCCCTTTGTTTCTCCCTCTAGTTGCAGATTTGGAAGAAGATGAAGGTTTCAAGGGCTTTTGATTTTTTAAAGAGTTTGGATTTATGCCTTTTGATTTAGTTTTTAGGGTTTTGTTTAATGAATTTGATGAACAATATGAAGCAGATAATATTTTATTAGATTTTGTTTTTGGGATTTGAATTGGATCTTAAAAATGTTCATTCAGTGTTCATATTCAAGGTTATGCAGATGATGATGATAACACCAAGAACCCAGATCTTAAATGATTTTGATTTTGATGATGATTTTGATTTTGATACCAACCCAGATCTTAGGAAGAAGATGATTTTGATTTTGGAATTGGAATTGGATCTTAAATGTTCTTGGTGTGGTTTGGTATTGGATTTAAGATCAAATTGAAGGTTTGATTTAGTCATGATTTAGGGTTCTTGAATGTTCTTGATGAGTATAATGGAGGAGATGAAGATTCAAGAAAAGAAAAAAAGAAAATCAATTAAAATGGTAGAAAAAGTAAAAAGACAAAAATGCCCTTTATTTAACGGAGGAATTGGACGGCGGTTTGACGGAAGGACCAAATCCATAATAAAATGCATACGTTAAGGACCATCGATGTAATTTTTGAAGTTAAAGAACCAAATCCGTAATTTTCGTCATACCTTAAGGACCAAATCCGTAATTTACTCAAAACAATATAAAGATTCATTTGAGAGGGAAAAAGAATTCAAGGTAGGAAATGGTGGATTAATCTTTTGTCTAAATGGGTTGATAGTAGGTTAATCCTTTTATTAAATGGGGTGAAAATCTTATGTAACCCACCTTGTTTAATTAACTGGTTGAGATTTACAATCAAACCCAACCCAACTTAACCTTTTGCCTAAATGGTTTGATAGCGAGTTGACCTATTTGTTAAATGAGTTGAAAATTTCAATCTAACCTACTTTGTTTGATTAGATGGGTTAACATTTTCAACCCAACCCAACCTTATGGCTAAATGGGCCGGTTGATAGCGGTTTTACCCATTTATTAAATGAGTTGAAATCTCAAACTAACCTACCATGTTTAATAAAATGGGTTAGAGATGTTCAACCCAACCCAAGCGGGTTCATCCATTTATGATTTTCTCAATCCAATCTCTTAAAAAAACGAAGTGAACCTAAGTTGACTCATTTAATTTAAAATTTTTAAATAAAACACAACCACATATGTAAAAAAACTGTTCAAAGTTTGAATAAAACACAACTACAAATGCAAATAAATTATTCAAAGTTTTGGTTATCGTTGAAAATAATGGCCGTTGTCGTCAGTCGCTTTGGTCATCACTACAACTCATAGAATAACAACTAGATTTTTGTGTAGGCAAGGAAGAAAGATTAGGATTTGGTTAATGGTTCATAGATAGCACGTACAAAGCTTAAATGCAAATTATTTTAAAAATAAAGACTTAAATATTGTGTTGTCTTTTAAATCAGTTATCTCGTGTATCTTTTTGTTTAGTACTTTCTTATTTATACTTGTTGTAGACATACTTGTTCTAGCTATTTTTCTGCAAGTTAGTTACTTTCAGTAATTTTATTGTTGTTAATAAAATAAAATTTTGCAAATCTGGAAAAAAAAAATTAGACTTACTTGGCCTTGAGTTAGCTCAACCAAGTAAAAGATCTGTCACATTAAGTGATAAAAATAAAATTAGGTGCAATTTTGATAAAGAACACCTACACAATTTTTATTCTGCAGACCCTTTCCAAAATACTATTTTAGACTGTTTCATTAATCTTGCTGATAATCTAGACCATAAACTTGCGTCTATTCATTACGACGTTCAGGTTTTAACGAAAGACTTAAAGACTATTAATACTAAGCTAGACTATATAAAAGACCAAAATACCAAGGCTATAGAAAGCAACAGCCTCCCTAGAATAGACAGCTCAAAAGTACAAGACCTACAAAACTCTATAGACAAATTTACCAAAAAAGTAGACCATCTTAAAACCCCAGACTCATCTGATTTAGCCGAAATTAAAGCTTTGACTGAACAGATTAGTTCTCTTTCACTAGACTCTAGTACAAGAATTCCTATCATAAGAGGTAAGCCTCCTAAACAATATAGATTTGCTAGATTTCGAGACATTTAAGAAAATGAGTTTAGATTTGTCACCCAAAAATTTAGTTGACCCAAAAAGAGACTCTATAAATGTTAGACCAAAAAATCTTTTTGAAAAGATTTTATCAAAAAGAGAAGATTATGATACCTCCCTTCAAGAAATAATAGACCCAGATTTAGACTACAAAAATTTTCAGACTCACGGCCTTCAACTTTTAAATCCAGAAATTTTATACAATAAAGGCTTTTTTGAAACATCTACTCAGTTTTTTAAACACAGTCAAGAAATTACTCTTCAGTGCATAAAAGACCAATGTAAAATTTTAGACATCATTTCCAAAGACGCTCATAGACTTTTATTCAAAAAAGATTTCAAATTTATACACCTTGGCCTTATAATGATAGGTGTAAAAGGCTTGATGAGAAAATACTTGGGTAGTAAAGTTTTAGTTACTATCTATGACAATAGAATTTCTAATATTGCAAAGGGAATGATTGCCAGCACTGAGATTGATTTAAATAATAACAAAGGCATCATTTATTGCAGTCCAGACTTTTTATTAACTATAAAAGATTTTGTCAATCATATAAAAATTGGCATTAAGACTAAAGGCTACGAAGATGTGGAACAAGGTGATAATTTGCTAATTACCTTGGGAATATTAGGGAGATGTTCTTCTACCGCAAAAACCAAATACAAAGTTTTTACAGACAAAGTCGTAGACTTGATTAGTAGCAAAGGTATAAAAATGGTAAAACCAAAAGATTTTTCTACGGAAGAATTAACTGGTTTAGACTGGAATTTAAGCGTTTTTGAAGAAAAAATAGAAAAAGTTTTATCACCCAATGACGCTTTAATGTATACTGATAGACTTGGTAAAACAAGTCTAAGATTTATTAACTATACTTCTGTTCCGGCCGAAGAAACCGAGATAGAAAATGATTTGGTTCTTTTAGAAATTATTGAAAGAGATAAAATTATTTTTCCAAAAGAACTCAATATGATTTTAGACGATAAAGAGCTTCTAGATTTAGAAGACCAATTATACTTGTCTAGACAAATTACAGACCAAGAATACGTCTATTATGATAAAGACAAAAATATCAGAGTTGGTTTATTACATGAAGAATTAGACTCTAATATTACAGACATTAGCTACCAGAAAGACCTAGTAGACGAAGAAGCCGAAAGCTATAGAACCACTGCTAAGACTCCTTTTGATAGAACAACTCCTCATGAAGCTTTTTCATATACCGGTTTCCCTCCTAGAGCTCCTTATGCTGAATACCGTGAACCCCCTGCAGATTCTAGATATATAGCAAAAGGATTAGAAAGACCGTTAGAACAGCCAATTAGTTTTCAATCTGAGTCGAAAGGTTATATATTAAATTTAACTGCTCATGATCCTCAGAATTGGACTAATGTTATAGAAGTTTGGAAAAGCACTCTCATAGGTCACTATTACAGACAAAATCAAGACATGGAAGCAGACGACATGTATAGATATCTTGAGACCTTCCTAGGAGAAAGCACAAAGGCCATGTGGAAAGCCTTTAAAAGAGACTGTTTGAGTGATTATAATCACTTAAAATCTCTTGGTAGTAATCCTTATAATTTTGTTAACCAGATTCAGACCTTAGCAACTGGTGCTGACCCAAATTCTGGACAGATGAATGTTCAGAAAAAGGCCATGAGAGAACTTGAACAATTAAGCTTATATCATTGGACTAGCGGAAAGAAAGTTAAACAATTTTTAAATCATTATGTTTATCTTACCGCTATTGCCGGAAATACTTTCAACCAAGACATAGGAAATAAACTTTTTCACAAACTGCCTGGACCTCTAGGACTAGAAATTCACGATAAATGGAACAACTTGCCTTCTGTTAAAGAAAATCCAAGTTGTTTATGGTCAATAGGTCAAAGAGCTCAGTTTATCACTAGAACGCTAGAAGAAAAATGCGTTGAGCTTCAGATTCAGAAACAGTTGAAAAAGACTGATTATAAGTTTTGTAGAGACATGTATACTCCACAGACTTATGGAGCTTCTTGCTCCAAACCTAAGAAAAAATACCCAAAACAGTCATCTAAAAAGAGATACTTTTTGAGAAAGTCAGACAAAAGAAAGCCGTATCTCAATGAGGAAAAACACGTTAGAAAATTTAAGCCTCAAAGAAATTATAGAAATAGACTTAGTTGTTATGTTTGTAGTAGTAATGAACATTTAGCAAAGACTTGTCCCAAAAGACTTAATAATTTTGATAGAAGAAGCACTTTGATTGATTGTGTCAACGAAGACCTTATCCCGGTTGATGAATATATTTCAGATTCCGAATCTATCTATAGTATCATAACTATAGAAGAGACCACCTTAGACTCAAACAAAAATAGTGACTCTGATTCAGAAATGATCAATGAGTTCACTAAGACTTTAAAAAATAATGATACAGATTCAGACTCTTGCCATGATCTAGACTTTGTGAGTATAGAAGAAATCCTTTGTACTCATAATTGGGAAAAATATACAGGAACGGATAATATTTCCTGTATTATTTGCAATCTTTTTCCCCACAAAAGGCTAAGAGCAAGATGTCTTAATTGTTTTTCTGAAGCATGCATAAAATGCCTAGAAAAAAGAGACTTAATCAAGGTTGAGCCAGATTACATAGATATAACTAAAGACCTTGATAGGCATGAAATAAAAATTTTAAAAAAAAGATTAGACAGCATTGAAGAAAGCATAAGATTTTTTCAGAAAAAATTAGACTTTTTTGAAAGACAAATAAAAGGAAAAGAGAAATTAGACGAAAATTTAGACCTTATGCAAATTGTTTGCAATTCTAATGATTTAAAGTCATTTAAAGTAAATTGCAAAATTCATATAGATGATTTTACTATAAATTGTTTGGCTTTAATAGACTTTGGCTGTTCAAGTTGCATTATAAATAAATCCCTAGTTCCTTCTAAATACATAGTTAAATTAGACTTGCCAACTAAAGCCCGACAAATTGATGGAAATGTTTTTTCATACACAGACATGCTAAAGCCTAATAGTAAAATCCTTTTTGAAACAAATTGCGGTTTTAGCAAAGAATATATTTTACCTCATACCTATGTAAGAAATTTAGATCCTACAAATATAGACATTATTTTGGGATTAAATTTTTTACTTAAAGACAATGGCGGCATTACCTTAACAAAAGACTTTTTACATTTTCATACGAATGCTTGTCAAGACAAAAAGCTAGACTTTGATAATGACAAAAATTATGGTTTAGACTTTGTAAATTTAGACACCTTTTCTAATCTAGACAATTTAGAAAAGACAAAATTCATTCTATTAATTTTTTCTTTATTCTTGCAGATGAATAGACCGCCATCAAAATCCGGGTTCACTCCCAGAAATAAACCAGCAAAAAATAATCAGACTAGTACTAGCCAGACTAGACCTCACAATACAGAACGTATTAGATTTGGTAACAATGATCTAATCGTTTTTCCTGACCGAAGCAATGTTGCTTTTCGTACGCAGGATCATATTTCTCTTAGCAAAGAGGAGCGTTGTTTGGTAGACAATCTTTGGGTTGCCTGTAATAGAAACCCAAGAGATATTAAATACTTTATCGCATGTTTAAATGCTTTATCAGACCACTTTAATCAAAGCACTAAACCTTTTAAATTTTATGTTGTATTTAAAGGAAAAAAGACAGGTTTCTTTCATACGTGGATTGAAGTTCTCGACGCTACTCAAGGATTCCCAAAACCTTTTTACAAAGGCTTTAACAATTACAAAGAAGCCATTTCAGCTGCCCAAGAACGCTTAGGGAGGAACTTTTTCGTTTCCCCTTCTCTAAAAAATTATACCGAACCCCCTATAGAATTCTCAAATACTGATTATACCTCCTTTTGTAATCATTGTGAAAACCTCGCAAAAAACTACACAACCGTCTGTGACGACAACACCCAGCTCAGAAATGAAAAACTCGTTCTTCAAAAACAAATTTCAATATTAGAAAAACAATTACTCTCTTATACCTTAAAACAGACCACAAGCTCATCTTCTAGCCAAAGTCAAAAAATTAAGATGGGTGAGCATTCTCCAATGAATATAGATAAAGGTACCATCGAGCCTAAGAAGTTGATGGCTAGTCCAGCTCTACCGGTGGCTGGTAAAGACTTATCAAACCCGGAGACGGCTATGGGATTGCCAAAATCTCAAGAGACTCAGAGGACTCTTGATTCCTCTACCGCAAACACTCAGACAAAAAGCCTAAAAAATAAAGAAATCTGGGATAACCTTGGAGAACCTGGAAAATACTTTGACTACTTCAGACACACCCCATCTTACCCGAGCCTAGATCCCTCTCCTTCAAATACTCATCGTAACCCAGATTTTAGCAGCCTAACCCAAGACGCTCAACCCTTAGATTCTATCCAAACTTGTCAAGACTTTTTAAACCAGTTAGAACAAACCCATGACCAAACTCTTTCTTCCCCAAAAAAGAAAAAATCTAAAAAGAAAAGTTAAAATTACCCAAAGTCAGAGCCAAAAACGAAATCAATAGAATGATTGAAAAAGTTATAAGAGATTTTGCTCCTAATCATACTGAAGAAAGAACTGATGAAGACACTCTTTTAGAAGATCCTTCAAAATCTCCTAATGAAGAACAGGAAGGATATTTTTCTGAAGGTGGTTACTCTTTCGACTCAATTGCAAGACATAATCTGGACACTTAGCAAGACAACAACCAATCAGAAAGATGCAATCAAGAAAAGTCAAGACCAGTTCAGAAGACACCTAAGACAACATTTTACAAGTGTTAAAAACACGTTGCAGTCAGACAGTTCAGACACGTTGCAGTCATTTTAAACACATAACAGAACACTTGGCACTCTTTTTACACTTGGATCACACTTGGCAATCTTCAAGACACTTCACCCTCTTTTCTTCCCTATAAATACGAGACCAACGATCAGCAAAAGAGACACCATCAAAAAAAAAAAACAACATCATCACTCAACAACACCATCACTCACCAACATCACCACTCAAAAACAAAAACATCTTCACCATCTTTCACAAACACTTCCACCTAGAGAATCTTCCAAACCCCTTTCCCAATGCAACTCTCTCTCTAAAACACCCACTCATTTCCCTCAAGACAATCCTTCAACTTCCGTAGCTTTTTCTTCATCAATAATTGAAGACTTGTAGCTTCAAGTTGTAAGTTTTCTCTTTTAATTTTCCTAGTTGTTTGTTAGTTCCTAAGGGGTTTCCCGAAAGGGAAATCCTTATGGTTTTCATTATGTAATATTTAGATATGTAGTAATCTTCCCATGTATTTTGTGTTTAAATAAAATTTTGTTATGTATGTGTTTCTTTTTATGTAATTCTTGTGTGTTGTTATGTATTTATAAACTTTTATTTTCAAAAAATCTATACTTACTTTTGTTAATCTTGAGTGACCTGGAGCCCGGACTGATAAGGCCGGAGTGAGCCTTCTTTTTTGTCGTCTGTAAGAGCTGGAAGGGAAAGAGATTACATTAGTATAGTGTTTGATTTAATGATTTATAAAAGTTTATAATTTTTGTTTAAACAATATAAATAAACTAGTACATTACCGGTATTGATTTTGAGTGACCCGGAGTTATGGACTAACTGACGGCCGAACGAGCCTATTTTATCGTCCTTTGAATCTGCCGGAGAAAGAAATCATATCAGTATTATTACCAGTTTATTTAAAAAAAAAAAAATTTAAATCCGATTTTTTCTTGTATTTTTGTGTACCTTGTGTGCTTGAGTGTTTTTAATACTTACATGCATGAGATTACATATACAAGAAACTATGACTCTTATATGGGTTTTTAGTTAATTGTATGTTTTATCATACATGTTAGTATTTTATGTATTTTTTGTGTGTTTGTATGTCTAAATATATATATATATGTATATATACATATGATTTTATATTTTGCATGTGCTTGCATTCGTTTTTATTTTGGGAAGACTTGCTACGTAACTAAATTTATATTTTGGACAACCCTCTAAGGAGAGTACTGAGTAGGATTTAAGTTATAATTGTTGTTACAACCGCCTTTACATCCCATACTTCTCCCCCCCTACTGGTATCAGAGCACTCTACCGATCTCCTGTTTACGTTTATAATAAACTTTTTTGTATCCCCCGTTTGTTTAAAAATCAAAAAATAAAGACTTAAAAGTTGTATAACATGTAAACCACAAGAACAATAATATAATTTCCTCATTAAATAAATAAGGCGGCAAACTACAAACGCACCCCAAATCAAAGACAACTGAAAGCGTCGGAAATATATGAATGTTTTCCAACGATTTACTAATGGTTGCTTTATTTATTTATTTATTTTATTTACCTACTCTTTAGTTAGTCATCGTAAATTGGAACCATGGGGATATCGTCGATAAACGTCGATGAGAAATCATCACTAGTTTTTACCGACTAACTTTCTATTGACGCTCGTTTTTATTGAAAACCCACCGGTAAATTGTGTTTACCGACAATTTCTGTTGTCGGTAATACCTCAGTAGTGCGTCTTCTTCACACATGAACTAAGGCAAAAATGCAATCTTATATACCCGATGATCGCTGCCGGTATGCTCTCGTCTAGAGCATAACAAGTATGTGCTCACCAAAGGCCCGTTTACCAAACTCTTAACTATTAAGTACTCACCAGTAATTGTTGTCATACTCATTTATCTTATCGGGTAACATTATCAGTTATCAAAATGGATTAACGTAGGCGTCATTTACCCAATAACCTAGGGGTGTAAATAAGATGAGACAACTCACGAGCTACTCAAGATCGGCTCAGTCAAAACTCGACTTGGATAGAACTTGACTCGACATACTAATGAGTCGAGTCGAGCTACTTGATACTCGATCAATAAGATTGTGAGATACTCGAATTGATTTATATATATATATATAATATTATTAATTATTATATTTATTAATTATAAAAATTGGAAGGTTCACATGTGCCGTGTCAAAGTAAAAAGGAGAACTTTTTAAATTTTAGAAAAGATCAATTATTTTTATTTTTTTATTAAACATAAACCCTAATTTCTAATGTATCTCTCGTTTCTTTTTCTCTTTCTTCAAGTAGAGGTTCCAAACACAGCTCTATTTGATCTTTTCTCTCTTTTTACCACCGACAACTTTAGTGTTGATAACTCCATTCCGGCAACCCTCTTTCTCTCTACTCGAATAGGCTCGACTCAAAATCGATCAAAACTCGATCAAAACCTGACTCGAATAAACTCGGTTAAAACTCGACTTGACATACTAACGAGTCGAGTCGAGCTACCTGATACTCGACTCATTTACACCCCTAATTGAATCCTGAATATCGTAATCCCGGGCCAGGCTGTGACGACCCAATCCTAGTATCTACTACAGGCCCATATTCCATAAGATTTATAGATTTATAGATTTTGTTATTTGTTAAGTTCCCGCCATTTTCCACCAGAGCTCCAACTCTACGACGACCTTCTCCGCCTCTGGACGACGGCTGACTGATCTTCTTCATTCAGGTTAGGGTTTCGAGTTAAAGCTTTTGCCTAAATTCGATTTTGATTTCTGAATTGTTTTGTACTTATGTGTGTGATTGTAGATCTGTGAAATTGTGTATGATCTATTTACAGTTTTCACTTCCAATTTGTTAGCCATTAAAACTTGTTGTATCTTTGATCAGTTTAGTGTTTCTACAAGTTTATGCCCTCAATAATGAAGAAAATTTAGTTAAAGTCCACTTCTGCCCCTAGCTCCTTCATCATTTTATTAATCAGGCCTTTGTTGTAATTTGATAAAACTGAAATGCTCTTCTGGTTATTCATCATCCATTATTTGTTTGTTGCCTAAGATGGTTGTTGACGTTCGGTTCTAATCATTCTTTGGTAGGATTTGGGTTAAATTAAATTTAGTTTTTTATGACTGCTATAGCTAGATTTGGGGCAAATTACATTTACATTCATGGGGATTTTGGCGTCTCTGCCCAAATAGGCACCCTACCATTAACCTCCTAAGTCCTAACCATTTACTCTCCCTTTTTGCACCCAATACCCCTAAAAAACCGTTATAAGAGCCGTGAAAACGGACTTTTCGATAGACGACAAAAAAAACACATTTGACCAATTTTAGTTAACAAAACGACCGTTAACGGATTGTTAAGTACATTCAAATAAAATAAAATTCAAATAAAAATTCGGATCCGTCAACTGTCGAATGTCACATTTAATTACATTTTTGGTCCTTGTGGTTTGGTGATTTTAACACTCTAGGTCCATTTTGAAAATAATTATGGATTTGGCACCTGTGGTTTACATTTTATAACGCTCTGGGTCCATAATATCTAACTCCGTTAAATGTTTCTGTTAAGTATATCTGCTAAAGGGGTATTTTAGTCATTATCACACTTTTTATTTTTTTAATTAAAAATAAGAGGGATATATATGTGTGTATATGTATATAGAGGAATAATCAAATAAAAACCATTTTTTTTGTAAAAACCCGTAAAAACCAACTAAAAAATAAATTTTTTTAGGATTTTTTTTATCAAATACTATGATATTAACTATTGTTATACAAATATATTTTTTCATAATGTGAATATCATCCATGAAAAAATAAAATTTTTATTCATATTATGAATAAAAAATATACAACATTTTTATTCATATTATGAAACAAATTCATGGATGATATTCATCTTATGAAAAAAAATATATGTGAAACAACATATCAATTCTAACATTTGAAGGAAAAAAATCGTAAAAAAGTTTATTTTTTGGTCGGTTTTTACGGGTTTTTACAAAAAAAGTGGTTTTTACATGAAGGCTCCTCTATGTATGTATATATATATATATATATCTGTATGTGTCTGCATATATATCTTTGTTTTTGTGGGATATATGTGTGTATATGTATATATATATATATCTGTATGTGTCTGTATATATCTTTGTTTTTGTGTGCGACCAACAGCCAACGACACATACGCCGGTGACCACCGACACAACCGTCCTCACCACAACCGCCCATCGTCTTCCGCCCCCTTTCCGGCGACCATCTACACAAATCCAACTACAAATCCGGACATCCGTCCGTCGACATCACCACCATCTTCATCACAACCACCGAATCTTAAAGTTTGGTTTTCAACTTTAGCAGATCTTGTTTTTGAAGTCAGGTTCTTGAAGATTTGGGTTCGATTTTTGCACATTTGTTTTCGATTTTGCAGGTTGGTTTTCTTATAGATCTGGGTGGTGTGGTGAATGTGGTGGCGGTGGGTGGGTGGTGGTGTGGTGACGGTGGCGGTGGGTGGGTGGTGGTGATGGTGACGGTGGGGTGGATGGTGGTGATGGTGACGGTGGGGTGGACGGTGGTGGGTGGGTGGTAGTGATGGTGACGGTGGGGTGGATGGTGGTAGTGATGGTGACGGTGGGGTGGATGGTGGTGGTGACGGTGACGGTGGGTGGGTGGTGGTGATGGTGGGTGGGTGGTGGTGGTGGTGAAGGTGACGGTGGGATGGATGGTGATGGTGACAGTGGGGTGGATGGTGGTGGTGATGGTGGTAGAAATGGGTGGTGGTGTTGACTTGAGTTGAAAAAGTTGTGAAGAAGAAGTTTTAAGTTGCAGAAGAAGAAGTTAAATATTAATTTTTTATTAATATAGATAATGGTGTAAATTACATTTTTGGTCCTTCTAATTTTAATTAAAATTAGAAATATAAATGAAATGACCAACATACCCTTGTACATAACCTATTTAACAGAAAATTTTAACGGAACTAGAAATCTTGGACCCAGAGCGTTATAAAATGTAAACCATAGGTGCCAAATCCATAATTATTTTCAAAATGGACCTAGAGTGTTAAATTCACTAAACCACAAGGACCAAAAATGTAATTAACTCTAAGTTTTATTTGTCTTGGTCCCGGGTTTGGTCAGTCCAAACCTAATATCTACAATCTCATACGCCCTATTTTGAAGTTTAAAAAAAAGAAAAAAGAGAGGAGAGGGAAAGAAAAGAAAGGGAAGAAGAGGTAAAATTATCCCTTCAGACCAACCTACTTTTACGAGGATGACTTTCAAGAGAAAAAAAAGGTAAATTATCATTTCAAATCCCTAAAAATTCTTTCTTTTTTCCTTCCCCAAACAAATTCGAGAACACACTTCGTTAAATATTCTTAGAAATCTTTTTCTTTACTTCCTTTAAATAACTCGATAACAAGACGATAGAGTCACAGTCCATAGATTTATATTTTTGCTATTTATTTATAAGTTATTGTGCTTTCTTTTATTCTTGTAGTTTATATCTGTTTACTATTTTAGCCATTTATACTCCGTAGAACAAAAATAGTAAGGCTATGCACACATGTTTCTCAACCCTCCCAAACATTTCACTTTTTAATACCACATCAGCTGCCACATCAGCTTTTTCTTAACCCTCTCTTTACCCTCCCATAACCCTCTACAACACATACCCAACTCTCCCAACCCTCTCACATACAACACACAAACAACACACACACAACAGACACACAAACATAGCGGCATGGTGAAGCCACACACGCCATAGCCTGCCGGCAAGAAGGGTGATGCAGCCAACCCGATGGGCCTTTTGAAGCTGGCGGGCTCAACCCGCTGCCCAGCCCACTAACCGGTGCGAGCAACCTAATAATAAACGGATCATAAGAATAAAAGAAACCAATTACTAAACCATGGAGACAATAATCATAATTTTTTTACAAACCACTAGGACAAAAAGCCTAATTTACTCAGAAGGAAATTAAAGATTTAGAGCCGACCCGACCCGACCCGGTGACTGTTTTCTTGGCCATCTATATATACCTATGACGACGCCCTTTCCCGCCTCTGACAATTGATTTACCCAAAAAAATCCACCGTCCGCCACTTTCCACCGCAGCTACAACTCTCCGGCGACCGCCTCCGCCTCTAGACGACGGCTCACCGATCTTCCCGACTTCAGGTTAGGGTTTCGAATAGCAGCTTTTGCCTAATTTCGAATTTGATTTTTGAATCTTCTTTTTTATATTTAATGAACTTGTTGACTACTTCAGCCTAGGTTTCCTACTTCTATGTAATTCTAGATCTGTAATAGTGTATCTGTATGATCTATATGCAGTGTTTGAGTTCCAATTTGTTAACATTTTGCCATTAGCTTTTCTGTATCTTACTTAAATCAGTTAGTTGGTGTTTCTACAAGTGATACATACATTATATTTATACTCAAGCACATAATGACTTCAAGTTGACAATCTTTTCTCTTCACATACAATGAAGGTCAGTGTAAATAACAAAATTAACAACCATTGTAATTCAACTTCAAAAATACAATGCATCAAAGGCTTAACAAATGACAAGACATTGAATTGTTGTATGTATCTATGGATTTAAGAAATGAGCCAATTACGAAAGTAAGCTGAGGCCATTATGTCTTCCATTTCATATGGTAATCAGCATAGCCAGCATTGGCCAAGGAGTACCCTGAAGTTTTATAACAAATATATAGTCCAAACTTCAAACTAGTTTTTGTTACAACATCCAGCTCACCAAACCTAGAACCACCCTCGACGGCAGACCTCATCCTTCTCGGTGTGCAGTCATGTGAATCAGAATTCAGAAGACATCCTCTTGCCTATAAAATTACTCAATAATGAATGCGTGTTTCTCTTTTTTGAAGCAAAGTTCGTTTAGGTACATGGGCTTTATAACTTTGATATCTTATCTCAAAGGGGACCCTATATTCACTTTTATGGAGCAAACCATTTAATGATCCAAATTGTGATATATAGATTCGTAATTGGTGTTGGTATTGGGTTGATTAAAGACCAATCGGACATTAATATATATATATATATGATTAAATGATGTATTCCAAAGACAAAATGTGTTTCAGATATCTCAAGGAAAGATTGATTATTTATAACATTTGAAGTATCAACAATATATCTATCAATGTTAACTGCTTGTAGGATCCATTAGGATTATAAAAAAACCAATCCTAATTTTTTAAAATGATATCGTGCAACACTCTTGACCCTTGTTATTGCTCTTTCCGGGTAAGATTCTTGATCTCTGCCATGTCCGTCCATCCGGTAAGGTAAAATAACCCAGTAACGGTAATCTCTTACCTGGTAAGCGTTTAGTAAACATCCCCTTACCCCTTAGTTTTATTCAGGATCAACATGTCCCAGGGGTATAATTTCTTTAATCCCTTTACAAGTTTCTATCATCGAAAATTGATTGTATTTGTATATCATGTGCACTCCTTGGGACTCTGCTGTTATTATATTATATACATGTATACATAAAAAATTGTTATACTTCTCTGGGTCGGGGATGAGTGGTCAAACCGGGTTCAGGTATCATCTAGATGTTTTTGCCATCTCTAGATATTGGCAAGGATGGTCATAGGAATAGAGGATACACTTGTGTAAAACTGTACCATCAGTTTCGAGGGGGATATGTAAATCAAAATTCAGCTCTAGGCTCTAGCGCAAAAACATTTTGGAATATTATGTTTCATTTGGATAGTAAATTGTATATTGAATATTAATGTCCCTTTTTGAATTCTTTAGTCAATCTAATTTTTAACTCACAGCTGTTGTCATTTTATCAAGTTCAAAGAGAAAAGACGGAAATTTTATTAAATCAGGTGCAGATAAAACAAAACTGTTTCAACTTGTTACCTGACATATCTAATTTTCATGGTTTCAGTTAAGATAAACTGTTTTGGTACTTTATTTGGTAGTTTATTCTTGATATGATTGAAGTTCCTCTTTTGATATACATTTTTGAAGATCCAAAAAGTAATAATTATGTTTCTAATTTTGTTGATGGAACAGTTTTGGCATATCAACACGATTCAAAGCTTGGCGCTTGTTTGTTTCACAAAAAAGAATGAGTAAAGAAGAAAGTCTTCAGGTCACAAGAAGAACGACAAGATTATCAGCAACTTCCAACCCGAATGCAACTGAAAACGCTGCAAAAACCATCAATCTCCCACCTCTTACGCTTCGTGATCTCGTGTTTGGAGAAGGAAAACAAGTGAGTCTTGATGGTCTGATTTCTAGTCTACCTGGAAGACGAAACCAAATTCTTGAGATTTTACGTCTTTTAGGTTCGGTGAATTCCCCTGTATCTCCACTATTTGTCTACGGTGGCACATCGACTGGAAAGACAAGCACGATTCTTCAGGTTTTTCGACACTTAAACCGGCCATTTGTGTACTCGAGTTGTAGGACTTGCTACAATGCCCGCCAGCTGTTTGAAAACATTCTGAATCAGTTATTGCTTCATAGGAAAACTGAAAGCAATGGTTATTCTAGTGCGAAGAAGTGTGAAAAGCCGGCGGATTTTATCAATCTTTTGAAGGAAGCATTGGTGGGTGTCGTAGATAGTTTGAAGGGGAATGCGGGGAAATCTTCTAGCTCAAAGAAAATTTGGGCTAATGGAAGTATGGTTTACTTGATTTTTGATAGTCTAGAGCTTGTTAGAGATTGGGACAAAAGTTGTACCATATTGCCTCTTCTGTTCAAGCTTCATGATATATTGAAGGTTCCTGATTTGGGTGTGATTTTTATCAGTAGCTCCTCGCTCGATACCTACCATTCGGACACTGGTTTTGTTGAGCCTATACCTGTTTATTTTTCTGATTATACGGAAGAGGATCTTAGGCAAATCTTCATGAGAAACCAATCAAACCCAAAACTCCGATCATCTTTTCTCGAGTAAGTCACATGGTTCCTCTTATGAATAAGTCACATAATTCCTCGTATGAAATGCATCTTTTCTTGAGTGATTCACATAATTCCTCATAAATGCTTTTTTTTGCTAGATGACATAATTCCTCATATGAAATGTGTCTTTTCTTGAATAGTGACACAATTCCCTTTTATATGAATTGCTTTTCTCTTTAACATTCTTTAACACTGCATGATTATATATCAGAATAGGTGTTCATGTATGACTTTTTCAGTGTTTTCTCAAATTTGATATGAACTTTCTTTGCATGAATTATTTTCTACTTGCACTTTTTAAGTACTTATAGCTAGCTAGCCTCGTTGAGAGAGAGAGAGGGGGGGGGGGGGGGTAGAGGGGTGGAAGTTTAGCCTGTGGATGTGTTTTCTATTCACTTGCTATGTGGCATATTGCCTTACCTTATCTTATATATATGTCCAACACAGGGGCGGAGCCAGGAATTTTGTTAAGGGTGGTCCTCTTTATTAAACCAAATATAGTTATATGATGAAGCTAATGAGATTTAGGGGTTGTTTATCAAACGCTTACGTGGAATTGCTTACCAAATCGCATTACCTTGTTGGATGAATATAATAAGAACCATGAAATGTTACCCGTAAAGAACGAGGTAAGGACCAATAGTCTTATCCGGTAAGTGAGGGCAACGACTCTTACCACGGTTACCGCTTACCGGGTAAGTTGTTGCATACGACGCCATTTTTTGGACTAAAATCTTACATGGCAAGCAAATAATAGTGTTGAATTTTACCGGTAAACTCTTATCATGTAATTGTTTGGTAAACGGCCTCCTTAGGTTAAACAATTTCAAGTTATTTCGATCGTTAATTAGATAAACCGAATAAGGATTTATATATATACTCACCTTCTCTATCAATTTCCCCAAATTTAGTATATATGTTGCATCTATATAAGTGTATCATACATATACTTATACTCAGCAATTGGATTAAATAATATTTTGTTGGGCTTAAAAAGAATTAGTAAAAAAATTTCTTTCAAATTCATAAGGGTGGGCCTGCAATTAGATAACAATATTTTATTGAGCTAAAAAAATTTTTAGTAAAATTTTTAGAAATGTGAGGGTGGTCAAGGGCTGTTGCTGGGCCAAGCTTGGCTCCGCCATTGGTCCAACATACCTATTTGTTACTTTTTCTTGCTTATTTTTCTCATGCTTTGTTCACCCTATGCTCATCTTTATTCTTGCTACCTATTTGCTCACACTAATGGACAAACTGGGGGTCTTCACGGAAACATCTGCTATACTCTAATACTCTATACATCTCATCCCTCCCAGACCCTACTTTCGAGTGCGGACTTAATGGGTCCGTTTGGTTTGGTTTGTTTTACTCTTTTTCACAATTAAATAGTCATTGATTTGGAATTTCATGTTATTTTACATTTAACCATGAAAATCATATCACCACCCTTTTGTAACACGGAGGATGTATGAAGTCGTTACTAAATTATGCTTTTCTTTTTCCTGGTGTTGACTTACACAGTGTGGTACTGAAGCCTTTCTGTCGTGTAACAAGAAGGCTTGATGAGTTATCGACTGCCTTATCATCGTTATTTAATAAATACTGTGAGCCTTTAGATGATCTCGGGATTGTCCCTGATGAAGACACAAAGAGAAGGTTGTTCAGTTGTCTTCAACCTCACATCGCTCCTGCTCTCAACGAGATATTCAGAGTTAGATCTGAGCCATCTGCAGAAACTGCAGGCAGGGACAATCTGAAAAGGAAAAACAGCGTGAAGAAATTCGGTGTTTCTGATTCCGTTGATGAAATCGACTTCCATATGTCCATTTCCGCAAAATATCTCCTCATCTCTGCGTTTCTTGCTTCCAGAAACCCCGCTACCCTTGATGCATCGTTGTTTGATTCGACTGGAGGTTCCGCTAATCAAAAAAGGAAGAGAAAGTAAGTTCCTTTAATAAGTTATCACTTGTCAGTATTAACTACTCCCTCTGTGCAAAAATAAGTGACCTCAACTGAAATTGGAGACGATTTTAGACATACGTGATTGTTACACTTTTTTGTTAACCAAATGGCATCTTTACCCTTATTTAATTTATCTATTTTCCAAACTTTTAAATATTTTTTCTTTAATTAAGGATAAATTTGAGAATGTAGTGGACACTTTCTTTTGGACAAACATAAATAGAAATGTGGACACTTATTTTTTTACAGAGGGAATTATTAAGTATTGTGATAGTGTCGGACATTATTTATGTTTCGAATTGAGTTTTATCTTCAAAGGTAAAGGATTGTGTGAGAAAAAGAGTCAAGGTGAGAATGGTAAGAGGGATCTGGGCCATTGATCACTTTTAATCTCAAACCCATCCTATGAGTTGCACTTGATAGAGAACTGATCCGGTGCATCTTGGTGCGTCTCATCCTAATGTGCAACCAAGGGTGGAGATCCCTTCTCACCATTCTCATGATAAGTCCACTTCTCACCAGATTCCAACCCTATCTCCAAAATCATCTTTTACTACCATCTTCTGAAAAACGATCATTAATCTTGGCGATCTAGTCGTTTTGTTTAAGCAATTTCTTTCTCATGTCTATTTTGTGCATCCTAGATGCACAAATCCTCTCATTTGGGAGGTAGCAATCGTGATATAGAAATGTAGAAATGAAATAGTGAAAATCTAACAAGATCGGTCTTTCAAGTAAAACCCCAAATTTATTTATTTTTTGCTTAGTGAAAAGCATGAAGTTTCATGTTTACAATTGGAGAACCATCTTCTAGGTCACTTTTTGGCTTTAAAGGAAATAAGGAAATGAAGCTAATGAACTTGTGTGGTTCTAGTAGCCATCTTGAGGAATAAAGCATGCCCTTAAGGCCAATGGCATTGAGCTTGTATAATATCAGTTTAAAAAATTTCTTAGCAGTTCAATAAATGTTTGGTAGCCGGATCCCGGATGAGACAAATAGACTTGCGAGAGTGAGGTAGGCGGATGAAAAAATTGTGAAAGGTTTCATGGTGTTCTAATTTGGCTTGGATAGTTTAGTAATTCACCGATCTTATCCCATCTCTCTAATATTTGTTCAACGTATATTGGGCCCTACTCAGGGGGTGTTTGGGATTTCCATTTTCAGACAACTTATGCTTATCTGCTTATTTGCTTATTGCTGGTTGGAAAAGTTAAATGATTTTGACTTCTTAAAGAACTTATTTGCTGGTTGGCTCCATTATAAGCAAATAAGGAGTTTTAATAAGCAACCTCAAACACCCCCTCAATCTCCCATGTCACGGTGTAAGTATTGCACGAAGCATCGGATGACAAGTTTTTGTTCTGTTGTATCCTGGTCAATGTACCAAACTCACCTTAAACGAATGAATCTTGTTTTTCACTAGTACCTGAACTAGGATGTATTATACTACCACATACTTGCTTTCTTGCTTTTATTTTATTCAGAGCGGCTGATTTGTTAATCACTCGTTCATTTACAGAAGCTCAGAGAAATCAATGGATCTGAAGGAAGCTTCTGAGCAAGTGCAGTTCATGAAAGGCCCCGGAACCTTTCCATTGGAGAGATTGTTAGCTATATTCCAGTGTATAACGTCAGTTGCCGAATATTCACTTGAAGAAGAAGAAGCGGAAATAGGTTTAGACGGTGAGAATAAGGATACGGGTCTCATGTCCAACATTCTCTTGCAAGTATCGAGTCTTTGCAACGCTAATTATATAACGAAAGGCGGAAGCTGTCCACTAGAGGGCTCAACTCGATACCGTTCCACTGTCAGCGAGGATCTCGCCTTAAAAGTAATCTTCATAAATCCTTTGTTTCTTAATTGTTTATACGGTTGTGAGAATATGTGGAACCCCCTAAGGGTGTGTTTGGTTGTGGAACCCCCTTACACTGTGTTCTTGAATTTGAGGAGAAAGACAAAGAAATGGAAGGAAAAAGATTTTTTTGTTCTCGAGAGTGAAGGAAAAGGAAAAGAAAGAAAAATAAGTTTTCATATCTTGAAACAGGAGAGAAGGAAAGGAAAGATGCCATTTTATGAATATACCCTTTAAAATGAAAAGTTGGGTACTTTTGGGATGAAACTTGTATCATTATTTGTCCTTCCATTTCCTTTTCTTTCTCTCTTGTAAAAGTTTCGAGAACACGTCTCCTTTTACTTCCCTCTCATTTCTTTCCTTCATAATAAAGGTTTCAAGAACACAACGTTAGTAGAGGCAAAAATGTTTAAGATGGTGGATCTTGACTCTGATACCATATGAGAATACATGGAAGCCTATTACTTGGTTCGATTACTCTTCAAAAGAGCGCTTGGCAGGAGAAAGGATGTTCCATCATATACCGATGAGAATTGGTTCTTGGTCTAGTTGATGTGGGACTCTAACTAGGGTAAAAATGTCTTTTTACTTGTAATCTTAGTTTTTATTTTTTGACTATGCAGGTAGCAAGGAGCCTAAAGTTTCCACTTTCAAAGTACTTGTACAGAAGATAGCAGTTGTAACAAAGTTTCACATTATAAGCTTTGAAGGTATGCCATCCTACAATTTTATCTTTGATGTTATTGTGTTTATAAGACAACCAAATCTCTTTATAGTACTTGTTAGAAATACTTGGTGTTTTTATCTAAATTTAGTCCAAATTTTATTTTTCTTTAGAGTCCCACCAATGACCATTGTATGATCTTGTATGCCTCAATTGCTTGGACTTGCGTAAGAGGGTATAATAGGAAATAACCGCTTTACTCTTTGCAGTAGAAGTTAGATTTGTATATGTCTATATTCCATAGAAGTTAGATCTGTATATGTCCTTCATGTATCACTCTTGGGTGGGGGTGGGATTATGGTGTGCACAAATAGTAATTCTGTGGGTTTTTATTTTGGAGTTGCATTGAATTTTATTCAAGTCCAACAATCTTAAGCTTTATATTATTATTTTTACTTGGATGTTGGATGGATACCTTTATTCTTGTTTTTTTTAGGATTTGGACATTATCATTTTGACATCTAGCTATGGATAAAAGTATCAACATTATTCAAAATTTATTTTGGACTTTGACATCATTATCCTTGTATTTTTTTAAAATTCATATAATATGATATCTTATGTGTGTGTATGTATTTTTTAAAAATCAATAGCTTTACCACCATGACAAACCGGACTTTCATAAGTTATAGTAGATTAATAAACGATCTATACAAGAGACAGTTGCTTCTTAATCGTAAAATACTTCTTGCACAAATAGCTATATCAAATAGTAATTGTCTTTATATGATTTCCAATGAGATCATAAAAGGTCGGAATTTGACCGTTATAACAACAGACACAAACTTGACCTCTACCTTAAAGATTTGATAATTTGACGGACCTTATCACATATTCAAAGATGCCAGCCAATAGCTATGAAGACTTGTTTGCTTAATGTAGCACTTTGGCATGTGGGATAGGACTGTAGAACAAAAACTTGGTGTTCCTCGTTTGACACGATATTAGACTTGGATTAAGGACCCAATGGAACAAAAATGCATTCTTTGTACTAGCAAAATAGGTAGACCAAGATTAGAAAATTACTAAACCATATCAAATTAAATTCCTCAAAGATGAAAAAAAGACCAAACCCAAACCCGACTTGGAAAATCGCTTGGTTTGGGCTAGGCCTCAGGGTTCATTATGAAATTTTAGGGCATGCATAGGCTCGATAAAAACCTAGAAAGCCTGTTTAAGTCCGGCTAGGACCACCCCATGCCTAAAAAAGCGTGGCCTTTTATCTCATTGAAAATGGCTTGATAGGCATGAATCGCGTCCGTGTATCTGAGTTGGATTTTGGCCATCATTTTTTTTGGAAGGTGTCCGGGCTAAAGCCCGACTAATTCCCGGCAATTTTGGGGGCTAAACATGGCCCCACTTAAATGTCCCCAAGCATGCGCACGGGAAGACTCGAACTCGGTTAGGGCGCTATGAACCTCCCGAGCGATAATCAATCTGCCACAACTCTGGAAGACGATTTTGGCCATCATTATTCTTGATTAGGATCTACCGAGTCAATTTGATTTGGTTTAAAAGACCTTTATGTCATGGAAACAATCTCTTTATCTCTTGAGGTGGAGGTAAGGTCTACGTACACTTACAGGGTACTCATTACTCTTATAAAAATATGATGGTTTAGTATTTGTCATCCACACGTTTCTTTTCTAACTTTGCAATCTTTAGATATAAAATTGTTCTTATGCATTGTCTAGAAGTTAGGTTTGTGTTTGTCTCCCTTATTTTTTGGAAGGGTGTTTTAGCGGCTATGCTTAGAATAATCTTGATAAATTATAACTGTAAGATATATTCTTGATAAATTCAGTGGCCAAAAATGTTGTAGATGTCTGATATTGAACCCTAAAATAAATAATTATTTTTAGCAAATATATAATAAACTTATTAAAACAAATAGATAAATTGTTGAACTTGCATAAGTGAAAGCATAAAATGAAATTTGCGATAAAGTTCGTGAATATTAATTTGAATAAACGTTTCATTACATTTAAAGGGAAAGAACATATAATCTCTTTTAGTGTATTAAAATGTTAGACCATCTTCACCACTGCAATGCCAACTTGTATTTCTAAAATGTCACATTAGCTTTACAATAAACCTCTACATCAATGCAATAGTATTAATCTTTCATACTTTTTTTTAAAGTGGTTTTCACCAACTATTTTATAATTTATAATAATATATTTTAATCATAAAATACATTATTTATATATAAAATAAGGTTTTTATGAATTAAAAAGAGAAAAAAGAAAAGAAAAAATGGAACCCACATTTATACTTGAAAAGTTGCCAATGGTGTGTAGCTCAGTTGGTAATGGGTGAGGGCATAGTTTGTTTAAAATTGAATTGGTCCTGGGTTCAAGCCCAGGGCATCCCCATAGCCACAACCGCTGAGTGAGTCAGGTATGCCTCCCACATTATGGAATTGGCAGACGATTGTGGGCCGGTTGGGGTTGCCGGTATCAACCTTTTTGTCTAAAATACTTGAAAGGTCTTGCTAAATATGAAAGGCTTGCAACTTGTTGCAAGACTTTGTATGTGGCATTTGCCACCTCACTTGCAAGAAGCTCTTGCAAGATTGGTGTAGATGTCTCAGTAATAAGGTACAATAAATTAATAAAATGAAATAAAGATACCATTTTCATTCTTATACTCAAATAACATTTCACTTTATACCATTTTCATTAGCCACTGTTTCATTCTTATATTCAAATAATAATCATAAAAGAAGCTATTAATTATTTAATTTTATAATTCAAATAAAATAACATGATTATAAGAAACACATGTCATTTGAATTTGAATAATGACTAATGGCTAACAAATGGTATATATTATTTGTTTTACTGGTTCGCTATAATTTGCTACTAACTTCTTGATAATCAAGAGGAAATGATATGTTCCCTTTGTTTTATATGTGTGAAAATTTATTCGTTCAAAAAGTATTTAGGGTGTATATCACTGAAAATTTTGAAGTTTGTTAGGTGTTGGGTTTTTTTAGATTTAGTAAGGTATTGTTTACCAAACACTTATCAAATAAGAGTTTTATAGTGTTACTTTACTGGTGAGCATGGCAAGAACAAAGAATCTTAACTCGTAAGAGGCATAACAAAAGTTTCGAATCTTTCTGATAAGTGAGGGAAAAGTCTCTTACCTGATAAGGTAAGGTAAGGATGGTGCAGGATTTATTTATCCGATTCGAGTTTAAAGATTCATTTGTTTAACAAAAAGTTATGGTAATTTTTTAATTGTGATGTCTAGACCAACTTTTTTACACCTAGATTAACCCCAAAGGCCCTAAAAAACTATTAAGAAAATCCCAGCAGGTTTATAGGACTTGAATATATGTAACATTTGAATAGAATCCTCAAAGGTGAAACTGATATTATTAGTTGATCTAATCCTATATAATTTAATATTTAAGTATTTTAGTCGCTTAAAATATGAAAATTACCCTCCTAAATGGAAATGTTGATTATATATCATTGATGTCAAAAGGGTATGTGTGTTAGTGGTTTATTTTGTTGGCTAATAATGTATTTGTTTAGAACCTAACCTAGTCATGGTCTATGGATCCTAGGTTGTGGTTGGTGGGATACAAGTAGACCATATAATGTGGTAGTGTTGTTGGAGAGTTGGTTTCATATCTACCAAAATGGTTGATAGTGTTGATCAACTCTTAAAAAGAATTAAATTGCAAGATTATAACATCTATTAAGTATTACATATAGGTTATTGATGTATTAAAGATTTATTTTGTTTGTTGGATTTGGAATTAGATTTTATTTTAATCGTATGTTTGATTTTGAAAAAGTTTAAAATTAAATCTTCGGATTTTAATGAAATCACACGAATGTTGGATTTAGAAATTTTATAGGGTTGTAGGAATATTTTTTTTTGAACGGCAAAGAGGGGAACGAAAGGCAAGGAGTTTTGACAAGGCCATCACCCCCGCCAAACGAACCCAAAAGAAACTCTATTACCATCAAGGCGCTAGAAAAGAGTTACAAGAGGGAAACAAAAAACAAAAACCAAAAAACACCAAGGAAAGAAGACCTCCGCAAACAAAAACAAAAAAAAAAAAACCCAAGGGTTGTAGGTATTTAGAGGGATTTTACATGGCTTGTTTGCAATAACGTATTTAAAATGGGTCACAGACATTTGTTTTTGTAAATAAGTGAATAATAAAAATAATCTAATATTTTTATAAATTATATATAAAAAATTAGGGTTAAGTACATGGGAGTGTATCGAACTTGTCACGTTTTATCATTGTATGTACTTAACTTTAAAACTTACCGATTAATGTACCGAACTTGCTAAAATTGTCATTGTATGTATCCAATGATAAGTTGGATACACTTCGTGACAAGTTGGATACACTAAATGATATGTTTTTGATAAAGTTGGATACATACAATGACAATTTTAGCAAGTTTGGTACATTAATCGATAAGTTTTAAAGTTAAGTACATACAATAATAAAACGTGACAAGTTTGATACATTCTTATATACTTAACCCAAAAAATTAAATTAAATTTTATTTCAAATTCTATAAATCAAACACGTTAAATATTTCAAACTCTTTTATGAAATGTAAATCCTTCAAATATATTCTTTTAAATTAAATATTAAGGGTTGTTTAATTTAGGTTGGAGAATAAAAAATATCTTAGGTTGGAGAATAAAAAAAATGGAAATATTAATATATGTCATCCCACCGAGTAAATTCTAGAATGAAAATTTGGATTTGTGGAGCAATGCGTCTATTATATTATGATTATGTTTGGTAAACTAGCGGATAAACTAGCTGATAGTTGATAAGCTAGCTGTTGATTGATAAGCTAGCTAGTAGCTGATAAGTTAACTTATGAATAAATTATGTTTGGCCAAAAATAGCTTATGAATACGTAAAATGACCAAAAAGGGTAACTTTGAATTTAATAATTAATATTAATAAACGTATAATTGAAAAAAGCTAGAAAAAGCTCCTAAAAAGGTACTCAAAGTAGCGTTTCAAAAAGCTAGCTTATGGTACATGTTTAGATAGACTAGCATATAAACTAGCTTATTTTTGCCAAACACAACCTATAAACTAAACAAATTTTTTTATATCAATTGATTAGTGCTTAATACTTTTAAATAGCCATCCCTTTTAATATCATATATAAATTACTAATGCATAAAGAGTTATAGTTTGTATAGAAACGAGGTTTCTTGACCCCGCGTTGCAGGGGAGAGGGAATGTTATAAAAATATAACGAAATAAATCAACAAAAAAATGTTGAAATATTACATAAATCGATATGACCACAATGTCACAAGCGGTGATTCATTATTAACCTAGAAAAGAAAAGCCAATAAGAAAAAATATAAAATCGAAATCGGGTGAATGTAGCTTTTGTAAATCAACAAAAAAATGTTAAAATATAACCTAAATCGATAGGACCACAATGGCGCAAGCGGTGATTCATTTAACCTAGAAAAAAAATCTCGTAAGAAATTATAAAATTGAAATCGGGTGAATGTAGCTTTTGTTGTGAATAATGTCTTTGGTTAACTATACCAATTAGAATTAGGATAATTATTTTTGAACTTTTAGAAGTCTACACAAAAAATATCCACCTTTTCTATATTCCGAAATGTATTTGTATTACATCATTTGACTTATTTCATAAAACATATAACATAACATTGAACACAATTAGTAATAAACAATAAGATTGACAACATTAAACATATTTGATTTAAAATTTTATCAAACATGTAATCAACACTAATTAACAATAATAAGTGAAACATAAGATTAATAATAAACATCATTTATGTACTATTGAAAGAAAAAAAGGAAAGAATGAAAGAAAAAACAAACAAATAAACAAAGGCTTTACTATCGAATGATAGAAAAAGAAGAAAAAAAAAAGAAAGTTAAAAAAACAACAGCTTATGTAATATTGAAAGAAAGAAAAAGGAAAAAATGAAAAACAAAACAAAACAAAACAAAAACTATTGTAAATATTAAAAAAATAATATAGGATCATTATATATGATATATAGGATCATAATTAAATCAAAAAAAATATTTAATATTGGACTCATTTCGAATGAATTGAAGAGACGATTATAATGGTATATCATGTTAAAGTTAAAACGTATTTTTTTTGCGTATTTTATTCAATATACGATTATACATGTTAATATAATGAAAATGTATAATGAAATATAGAAAACTTAAAGGTATAAAGTAATAACTATATAACTATAAGGGTTTAAAATGTAACTCAATAAATAAGTAAAAAAGAAAAGAAAAAAAAAAACTTTGTTGATACTGTAGCTTAGCAACAGTGCCAACAAAGTTGGTAAATGTTGGGAAAAACCCACCCAAGTTCGAATCCGGGGGTGAGCAACCAGGGGCCACTGAGTGTTAATCCCAGGGGAGCATGCTTTAGCTCTCGGTAAAAATTGCCAAGGATGTAGTCTGGCCAAAGTCCAGGTGAACCTTCCCCAAAAAAGTTGGTAAATGTTAGGTTTTACAATATGGAGTTGGCTACATATTTGTATCTGTTGCTTTGGTTTTAACGTGTTGGTATAAAATGGATTTTGAGTATTTGATTCTTGTCTTTTTTGTTATAGAGCATACAAAGATGGGTTCGATCTTTTGAGAATGATGTAACTAATTTGATTGTAATAATTTTTCTAGCAATGTATTTTCTTTTCAAGGACTTGTTTAAAATATCCTAGCAATTATAGTATATTTAGCCATTTATGTTCAAGTACATGGGAGTGTATCGAACTTGTCACGTTTTATCATTGTATGTACTCAACTTTAAAACTTACCGATTAATGTACCGAACTTGCTAAAATTGTCATTGTATGTATCCAACTTTATCAAAAACCTACCATTTAATGTATCCAACTTGTCACGAAAGTGTATCCAACTTGTCATGAAATACATACAATGGCAATTTTTGCAAGTTCGATACATTAATCGGTAAGTTTTAAAGTTAAGTACATACAATGATAAAACGTGACAAGTTCGATACACTCCTATGTACTTAACCCTTTGAGAAATTGTATTTATTTTTCATTCATAGCCTAAAATAAATATTTACATCATGCTACAAAGAAGACAAGTAGTTTTCAACTACAAGAGTTGTGGCATAGTGGTTGAGGTCTTGAGGATGTAGTGGAATATCACACCTGTCCAGAGTTCAATTTCAGACGTACAGAACAATGACTAGTGAGTTTATCAAGGGCTGATTTCTTACGACCATAATTTGTTGAGATTAGTCTAGGTATAGTCTAAGACACCCTTCCAGGAAAACACAAGTAGTTCCAATCAAGGTTCTAATTGATGCGAGTCGTATGAGCCATGAAGAGGCTACACTGTTTTTCATAACGTGTCTTATGTGTAACGCATGTGATTTTTACTATTACTCAAGGAGTCAATGGTATTAAACAATCTCAGGGGGTGTTTGCCTGTTTGGGATTGCTTATTAGAATTCCTTATTTTCTTATAATGTAGTCAATCGGCAAATAAAGAGTTTTGGGTGTTTGGATAAATGTTTATAATGGAGCCAACCAACAAATAAGGAGTTTTTTAAGAAGTCAAAACCATTTAACTTTTTTTAGCCAACAATAAACATATAAGCATAAGTTGTTTTAAATAAGTAATCCTAAACACCCCCTAAATTAGGTTATATATACTAGAAATAAAAGATCATTACTTATTTACAGTTATGACATGAAAGCAATACATCAAGATTTCAGAAAATCACATTTATGACATAAAAGCAATACATCAAGATCTAACCAAATAAGCAAATCACTAAAATAAGTGAAATAGGTTTTAGAAAATCAGAAAGATAATCATATCATCAAGATAACTACAAGTAAACATCAAGAAACTAATAAAGAAAACATCAAGATTCAAGAAAAATAAGCAAATCAGTTAACTAGAAGAGTAAATAAGAAACTAAGAAAGAAAAACACCTTGACTACAATTTGAGGAATAAGAGTGAGAGTTGAGACCAGGGGTTTGAATAGGAGTTAAGGTGAGAAGCTGAGAGACGACAGTCGAGACTCGAGAGCAATGGTGGACATTGGCAACATTGTGTCTCATAAGTGAGGGGCAGAAAGACAATCACAAATCGTGAGGGAAAAATGAGAGGCCAATAGCGGTAACATTTTCTGGACAAAAATCAAATAATAAACCTACTGGACCTTATTTGACTGTTGGACGATATTGCCTTTTAGGCTTTGATGCCCTGCGCCACCGCCCTCTTTGCGCAACACTAGGGCCACCACTGTGTTGTATACTTGTATTAGTAGGGTTTACCATTATCATGTATTTGAGCGCGTTTTATGGAATTAAAAGAGTTTAATACAAAATTGTAAGTATGTCAAAATATTTATAAGAGTTGAAATTTAAAGAAATATCCATTAGAAAGTAGTGCCTCATGTTTAGTAAGTTTTTTTTAAACGTTTATCTAAATGCTTTATAATATTAGTATAAATATAGCCCTTAGGCATGTAGTTTAGTTGTAAAAGGGCGAAACAACTTTGCTTAAATACATAACAATTCAAGTTCAAATAGTACCATAGTTGATGAGTTTGAATCCCTCCTCTAACAACAACTGCTAAATTAAGTCAGAAATATCTTGTAATATATGGTTTTTAGGATTCATGTAAGGCTTGTCGGGATGATCCGTAATTAACCTTTTGTTCAGATATAGCATAAATATAGATAATGATATGTTTACATATGAACTAAAAGGAAGAAAACATATATAAAATTTAAGGATAACATATTTTTATTCATAATGATGATAATATTGATGATATGATACATCATTACATTTGATATCAATATACCTTTTGAAGTAATTTTTATGGATTTCACTTTTATGTAGTTACTAATGCCATCACACTTGCAACCAAACATACCATGAAGTGATATTTAATATTTTATAGAATGCACATGGCATGCCAATTTCTTTTTACATGTAGACATTATGCTACGGTAATGATGTAAATATATACTATTATACATATAACTAGAGATGCATAATTATGATGTTCAATTACAATTTTCAAGTTGTATAGTGATGTGCACATGATTGTAATAGCTAACTTTAGACCACAGATGGGAACATTTGATAGTGTCTGGTTTTATAATGATCGGTGTCACTTAGAATTCGTATATACTTTTAATTTACCTTATAAAAGGATAAAATTTGTGTCTCAAATTCAAATTAACGACTTATACGAAGGAGTAGAGAAATCCTTAAGATCTTACATTTATGTAATACTTGAGCTGAGTAATTGATAAGATTATCATGTTCAATCCCATCTACTATTGGAAGTGTACTAGTATGATCATAAATTTATATTGTAATTTAATATTCACTTTCCCAATCTAAATAAAAATACAAAACATTATAGTCACCATATTATTTAGTATTATAATATTTTATTATAAATTATATATATATATATATAAGAAAGTTTAAATGTTTTTTATTGTAAATGTGAGGACAGTCGAGAGGCGCGCACGTGACAATCTAAAAAACACGCGACTAAGCTTTATGCATATTGCATAAAGCTATCATTCAGACTGAATAAAACTTTATGCACACTTTGACATGGGCGACTTAGCGCGCGGGTTAGCTTTATTCAGTTTGCATAATAGATTTATGCAGTATGAATAAAGCTAACCCGCGAGCTTTATGCAGATTGAAAAAGTGGTTCACAAGTTATAAATAAGAAGCAGTGTCGTCCATAGGAAGGACAGGTTAGGTGTATGCCCAGGACCCAAAAATAATAAGGATAAATTTTTTTAGTATATTTTAGTAGTCAAAATTTAGTAAATAAAATACATACATTTTATTGGTATATAATAGGACCTAAAAGGTTTTCTATTATATTAAGATCTTAAACATGCATTATTTAACTATATTGATTGTTCATTTTATAGTATTACTTAGTGGTGTAAGTGAGCCGAGTTGCTAGTGAGCTACTCGGAATCGACTTGTTAAAAACTCGATTCGAGCTCGAGTTAAACGAGCTCCAACTTCATTTTAAGCTCATTTAATAAACGAGCTCGAACTCGAGCCTTTATGATTAAGCCTGCGAGCCTAAACGAGACTCGGTTTATATATATATATATATGGGTGGGTTCAAATGTGAACCACTTTTTGGTTGTGAACATGAGGACATCCCAAAGTGCGACACATGGCAATCTGACATCCGCGGGTCAAGGCTAATTCAGTCTGAATAAATCCGCGGGTTAGTGTTATTCATACTGAATAAAGCGTTATTCAGACTGAATAAGCCTTGACCCACGGCTAACCCGCCCGCGTCAGAGTGCGTCAGAGTGCGACTAAGCCTTATGCATAAAATAACGCTTTATTCAGTCTGAATGATAGCGTTATTCAGTATGAATAACACTAAGTCGAAAATTTTTCAGATTGCCACGTGGCGCTTTGGTTTGTCCACACGTTCACAATCAAAAAGTTGTTCACATTTGAACTTCTCTCTCTCTCTCTCTCTCTCTCTCTCTCTCTCTCTCTCTATATATATATATATATATATATATATTAATAAATAATAAAAAATAACAAAAAATTAAAATAAAAAATAATAAGTATTGATTTATAGGTAAACGAGTCGAGCTCGAGCCGAGCTCGAGTTTGCTAAATCTTTGACGAGTTCAAGCTTGAGCTTGATACATAAGGCTTGAAATAAGCCGAGCTCGAGCTTTATGAACTTAAATGAGCAGAGGTTGAGCTTAATCGAGCTCAAGCTTGAGCTCGGCTCGTTTACATCCTTAATACTTATAGTTTATCTAATAAATTTATCTAGTAACAAAGCCAAAAATTACTTGCCTAGAAACTTTGATATATACACTTTTGATTATTCCATCCACATGAATTCTATATATGTATTAGATATAGTAGATTTCATGTTATTAATTAACAAAACTCATATCTTTTGAAAAATATCAATCTTATGAGAGAGTCTAATTTATATTTATGTTTAAGATTTTGAACTATCATTATTTTTTTATCCATTATTGATTTCTTATTATTGAATAGTGAGTGCATGAATCTTAAATACACTTTTATCTTTAACACATGATAAAATATTATTGATTTACCAACTTATTTATATTGATTTATATAGAGTGTTATTATGAATAGTCAACATTATGACCCCAAATCTATATAGTAAAGACATATTATAGGATGTTTTTTTGATGATGTTTATTTAAAAATTGATATGGTAGATAATATTAATTTAAAAATAATTATTTATTAATTTTATGCCTAGGAATACTTTAAAAAAATAGTTTTACATGAATTATTTGTAATTCTTGAATTCAATCTTTTCTCTTAAGAAAAAAAAATAATATATCAGTGACCTTTTCCATACTTATAAAGTACCCTTATTTATATATTCTTCAGGGTCCAAAAAATATCAAGAATGGGCTTGACAAGAAGGGGTTGTTTGATAATTGCTGAATGGTTTGGTGTTGGATGATTGAGTAGTCAGAATGATAAAGACACTCTTAAGATATGGTGCAAAATGAAATATGGTGGTTTGGTAATTGTTGAGCATGTAATCAAGACTCTGAATGGTTAAGAGATGTTCATGATACTAAATCATTCAGAGCATTTTGGAACTATTAAGAGGCAGTCCATTTTTTTGCCAAACAAGATTCACCTCTTAACAATTCAGAGGTTGCCTCTTAATAGAACTGTTAAGAGGTAAACAAACACCACCGAAGTTGTGAATTTTTATAATTGAAGTTATTTATTTTAGTGAGACTTTATTGAATAAATAACTTATTCATTATGATAATTATTTGTAAATTGTAACTTATAAATATTTAAAACAACTTAATAATAATGTAATATATTGTTTTAATATGAGTCCACCAATTTGGTTTCTTTTTAAAGTTTGATTGGAATTAAACTATTTTCAGTGTTAGATGATCCATTAATTTCGGTATTTTTTTAGTATTGCATTTGCACTTATTTAAGACACACTTTCATTCACAAAGTTCAATAAATCATAGCTCTTAACATTTTAGCCATATGTATACTGAAAAATAAGTTTTTATCTAAATACTTTATAAGATAATATAGATAAATATATCGAACAAAATGACATGTTAATCAACCTTAATTACTAAAACATCAAAGGGAATCTTCATAAGTCAATAAATCATATGCTATTAAACGATTTTAATTCAACAAACACTCATCGACTCTTTTACATCTATCAAATTAAAGGGTGGTTTAGTGGCATTAGAAGTGATTATATGATATTAAACGATTAGAATGAAAATACTACTAGTTTTTTTTTTGTTTGAATGTATTTTGTTATTTGAATTTGCTAAAATCATAGTTGTCAATTGTTTGTTGTTTTAATCCTTCTAGGAACTAATAGATGAAAGGGGTATTGATTAAGCAAAGGATCATGTGAAAAGTGTTTTTAAACTCTTGATCACTTTTATTTAAATACCCTCTCATGAATTGCACCTTAAAAAAGAATTGATCTAGTACATCTTATCTCGATGCATCTCATCCCAATGTTCGTCCATTTCTCTTCGAACTGTTGATAACCACTTATCATGTTTCTCACCATATTTGACACTTCTCATTAGAACCCAACCCTTAACCAAATTAGCCTATCTATATAATCAAATTTACTTTTTAGTTATTTTCAGAACCGAATTCCTATTTTAGCCATGCTTTAGGCAAATGCCATGTGCATATGCGTAAAACCCATTTTTCATATTAGAAAAATAAAATAAATTACAAAAATAGGGATCTTTATATATGCAAATTTGGGTAAACATTTTCTTTTGATCAGAAAATCGGTTTATGCAAATGTGTAAGGCATAGCCGTAAAACTTGGTTGAAATATGAATTTGATTAAAAATTGTTTTGTATATTAAAATGTCAAAAATGACATATTTACATTAAAAGAAGGAGTGTTTTGTGAAATGGGAAGAAAGTTTTTCCAATTTGTGTGTGCGCGTGATTATAGTCCTTTATGCGGTCAACACTTGTGATTTTGACTGCCAATCATCGAATAAGTCCTCGCATTAGTATGTAGAAGATAGAAGGGTTGTTTCGTACTTTTTACAATACTCATGCTTCACACATGAACTATATATTCATATGTGAACCGTTGATTAGTTCCAATGTAAATCAATTATTTGTTCATATGTGAATTACAAGAGTTTATATATGAATCGGTTAAAAATTACTCATATGTGAATCAATATGTTCATGTGCACCCATTTGGCACCTATATGTAAAAGTTACAAAACTGCCCCTATATCTTTTATATAGCTGTAAATTTTAATCGGCAAAATCCGATCTTCAACATATGAAGGCTAGAATTGTTTCTCTCGTTCTCACTCTTTTAACCTCTCTTATTTAAACCTTTGACTATATATAAATTTGATGATTAGTTTTGTTACAAATGGTGTCATAATGAGTATGCAAAACCTATTATTTGATTTTTAATAACAAGATAAACAAAAATATAATATGTTTATCAAAACATTAAAAGATGATTATTAAGATTCAATGTCACAATAATTAGCTACAAAGACACAACGATATTTATGTTTCTAGCATTACGATATATACTAAAAGTAAAGTATTGGTTAGATAAAGTTTAACGAATGACATTATTTTGCTTAATAACTATTTATAAGATGTTAACATTGTCTTGTCAGAGTCTTCGAGTGCTGTGGCAGTTGATTATCGCTCGGGGGTTTATAGCGCCCTAACCGAGTTTGAGCCTTCCTGTGCATATGCCTGAAGACATTTAAGTGGGACCATGTTTAGACTGAAAGTGTCGTGGAATAAATTTCTTGTCTTCCATGATGCTCATGTTTTGGTAAATCTTTTTTATTTTCAATCCTACAGTTAATAAACACAAAACTAATAACATTATGTACTTTATAATTATTGATTTATGGTTGATATATACATCTCTCTATGAAAGAAAAAGATGTATGCATGCCAATAAGACAATAACCTTTATCAAATTAAATTGTGGCTTGATTTGCACTACTTTCAGTGGACGTGGTAGGTCATTCTGAATCTAGATTTTTGACTTGGGAAAAAATACTATAAATGTTGCATTTGCCTTATAATTACAATGTTTGACTGTATCATTATGCAAATACTAGCGTTGCATACAGAGCAGTTACTGAATAGTCTGGTATTCTCCACTCGTGTTCAACGTAACCGAGAAAAAAAGCATAGGGCAGTTCGTGTCTAGAAGACTAGAAGGTTAAAGAATAAACTAGACAAGCATCTTGAGCAGGGATGATTGGTTTGGTTTGATTTATTAATATAAAAACTAAAAAAAAAGGAGGGGGATGAATTAACATTTTAAAAAGAAAAGAAAATAGAACTTTATCAGATCCAACTCAAACATTATATCAAAAGAAGGATCGTCGATGTCTAGATCCAGACCGATAACGTCATAGATCAACATTTATCTGTTATATTTTTTTTCTTAGTCTAAATATCATCTCTAGCAAAACCTTTTAATAATAATAAATAAATAAAAATATGATAGTGATTACCAAAACCAAAAAATAAAATAAAATACTATACATTATTTAGGATTGTTAGATTATATTATAGCCCATGGGCCTTCGGCCCCTTTACTGTTTTCTGTAGTTTAGGGTTAGGGTTTCTCTTGTTATTTATTGTCTAGGTTTCCTTTGCTTTCTGTAACACACTTTATATTTTCTTTATCAATATACAGCTAAACCTTTTGACCCCCTCTCTCTCGTGTGTTCATCATCATCATCAATAGCATCTTGTTTCTAACAAGGATGCTTATTTGAGTTCTTAATATAACGATTAGAAAAATTATATTACAATGTGTATATTAAAACTTTTGGTTTCAACTATACAAAATTAGTTTTAAAAAAATTCAAATGATTTCATATGTAAACATAAAATCGCTCCATCATATATAGGCTTAGAAATGGGTTATCTTCATCTTTTACGTATGTCTTACAACAATAGTCGATTTTGAAACGAATTCAAATTTCAAAAAATAATATATCCATTTTATATAACTTAATATTTTATACTACTAGAGGGAGGTTCAAACAAGAACCAAACAAATTTGCAAGAATGGAGGAACCAAGGAAATCACATGTGATTTCCTTCTAAAGCTCGCCCACTCGCACGACCCACTCGCCTTGTCGGGAGCGTGTACTACACTCGCCAAAGGGGAATCACATGTGATTTAGTACAAAATCACATGTGATTTCCTTGGTTCCTTCATTCTTGCAAATGTGTGTGTTCTTGTATGATCCTCCCTCTATACTACTAATATATATACTTGAGCTTATTGTATCAAATCCGGCCAAAATACTAGAAATGAAAAAAATACATCTAATCTATAACCGTTTGGTGGTCAAAACACAAAAATATGAACTTTAACTAGGTATGTCATGTTAGGATTATGTGCGAGACAGTAACGGGGTTATCGTGTCCAATGTTATAAGACACTAGTAGGTCACACTGCTGCACACCAAAATGAGAATGTTTGGATTATGGGAAATAATTAATTGGTTAATTAATTATTTAGAGAGAAAAAGAAATAAATAATTAGTTTAATTATTTATAATCAATTAATCAGTTAGATTAATTAGTTGGATAATTATGGAAGTTATTTCAGAGATAATTACCAAGAATTATATATGGAATCAAACACTGCTTGTTTTGTCCATATAAATAAAGGGTTTAGGGTATCAGTTAATTGATAAGAATTCAGTTCAAAACCCAGAAAACTCTCTCTCTCTCCCTCTCCCAAAACCGGCGCCTGAATCCAGTAGGAGGAAGGTCTGCACTCGTTTTTCGGGTAATCCTTGACGGTGGTCTAGCAACTCTCTCAACGGTGCCAGTAGCGGTGTATCCCCTGCTTGCCTTTCAGAGTTATTGTTCACAAAGGTAATCCACTGAAACACTCTTTATTGTATCTGTATGGTTTAGGATTGGATCCTCGATTGGGAATCGGGTTTTTGTTATCCGCTGTGCATGTTCTTGTATCCCTCGATTCCCAACAGTGGTATCAGAGCCACTTCCTAAAACCTTCAGACCAGGTTTATCAGTTTAATAGGTTTAAAAATTTTTAATTTTATTGATTTGTTCATTGTTAAAATTAGATTTTTGTATAAACCTAGACTGCAATGGCAATCGACGGCAGTTAGCCGATCAAACCACCAGCACCACCGTACACCACCGCCGGCGACACCACAGTTAGTGGTAGCCGGCGGCTGTCCTCCCGTCGCACCACCACGCCGCACCACAGAACGTGGACACGGCTGTGGTTGGTCGCACGCACCACACCACCGTATGTGGTGGTGGTGGCGATTGATGATGGTGGCGATGGCCACTATTGTCGATAGTGACGGTGGCGGTTTCCGATTGTAGCCACCGCACCACCGTTAGTGGTGGTGGTGGCAATCGATGGAAGCAACGAGAAGTTAAAAACCGCCGCACCACCGATTGTGGTGGCGGTGGTGACGATCGAACCAGAAGCCGTGATCGACCACCTAGGCGGTGGCGATCATGCGGCGGCGATTGGATGGCAGCGACGAAGCCGGCCGTACCACCAGATACGGTGGTGGCGGCGTTCGTCGTTCTCGGCACAGGACCGCGGCGGCAGTGGTGGCTTTCAGCCGCTGCTGTCGCCGACGATTGTTGTTACGGTGGGCGGCGGTGGTGGCTCCTTAACTGCTGCCGTCGCCGGTTGTTTTTGGTGACAGCGGTGGTTGCCACGGCGGTGGTGACTATCGAAGTCGCCGCTGCCGACGGCGATTGCGGGAGATACGAGCGGCGGTGGTGGCAATCACGTCATCATCGTCGCCGGCGTTAAAAACCGCCGATCAACGACCGAGTTTCGGCGGATTGATGGTAACTCGATGATGTAATTCGTTTTTGTTATTATCGTAAACGGGTATCAGTTTGAAATCCGTTTCCGGATAATCTTTCGAATTAAGGATCGTTTTTCAGATAAAGTTAAAACGATTCAGGATAAAGATTTAATTAATTATTTTTAAATTAATTAGTTTTATAATTATTAAATTAAAATTCAGATGTGTTTTAACTTATTTAATTATATGATAAGTCATAGCTGAACCCTTTAGACCCGTGGTTGTGTTTATTTATCCGTTTTATTAGAATAGTTGGGAGGCCTGCGAGCCATTTACAACCCTTTTGTAATTTTAAAGTTTTATTAGAATAGTTGGGAGGCCTGCGTGCCATTTGAACCCATTCATAATAATTACTTCAATTACAACAAGACGGAGACAAGGACGACGACCATGGATCTCGGAGCCAGTGGGAGTGCCAGAAGTTGAAGACTTTTGTCACTTAGGGAATGAGACCGTTGTTTTTGTGTTGGCTCACAAAACAACATTAGTTTAAGGGTTTAAGCTATGACTGTGCTTTTTATATTTAAATTGCGTGGTTGTTTAATCTATGTAATTGTCATTAAATATAAATTGCTCTTTTTGAACGGATTGTTTAAAAATCAAAAGGATACAAATACAGTTAGTATTTGGATCCAGTTTTTCAAAGTTTTTGAAAAGGAAACTGGCAATTTGAACCCTTGTTAAAAATCATAGATTAGTAAGTGCAACCCACTTTAGGGGCACTTCCGGTGTAAGGTACATAGGGCGTTGTAAGTGCACACACTATGAACGCCCGTGTTCAAACCGAAACTGGAAGGAGATAAAACTCTGCGAATTATCTCCGGGTGGTACCGGCCAGAGTTTGTCCAGGTCCCGGGTGGTGCAATCTATTTTGGTAATTATTTATTCACTGGGTGGTACCAGGCCAAAATGCACTAGAGGGACTAAATATGCACGGATTATTAATATCCGATGTCCCGACGATCTAGAAGTCGTATTTTCAGAAAGGAATACGATTGGTATAGTCTTACCTACCATAGATCGCATGAGTCGGTATGACATGATCACATGCTTCCCGACACATGTGAAATATGGATTCTAGTCTAATAAATTTATTTTAAGGGTAATAATTTATTAGAATTATATAATTATAAACTAAAACTGGAATTTTATATTCTTCTGTAGATGTCTCAAATTAGTATTCCGTTTTACTCACCTGAAGAGTCACTTCGCCTTATTATGGGCAAGTGGAAGCTTACGGGCCATAACTTTCCAGTTTGGAAGTTACACTTGAGGAACGTTTTATGTGCCCAGGATAAGCTTTATGTGATCAACAAACCCGTATCACGACCTAAAAGCAATGCCCCTGAAGAGGAATTTGCTGAGTATTTTAGATACTTGACAGATGAATCGGATGTAATGTCCATTCTGATTTTCTCTATGTCACCCGAGTTCACGGGAGATTTAAGAGTTAAATCATGTCACGAGGTTGTGAGAGATGTGGAGAACCAGCTAGGTCTCTACAAGCACACGGGAAAGCTATTGATCATGCAAGAGATTCTCTCCCTGAAGCTACAGAAGGGTCAGTCAGTTAAAAACCATCTTGTTGATATAAGAAGGCTTTTTAAATGTTTATCACGTCTGGGGTACAAGATGACTCAGGAAGAGTTAGTGTATCTCATGTGGTTCTCCCTCACAAAGGAAGTTCAGGACACAGCTAGTGCCTACATGAAGGAACCAAAGAGCGACGTGGATAAAGTTCATGAAGATATCCTGGCCAGTCTAGAGCCAGTACCCGAACCTGCGAATCTCATGGACACTGACATAATAGATGAGCTGGGAGATCTGAGTTGCCCAGAGTGCGGCAGCGAGGATATTTGCAAGCACTCGATGAACATCGACCAGATGGATATCGGTTTACCCGATACTCCAGGTATCTTTATGATAGATTGCTTAATCACTTCTTATGAATCATGGGTAATTGATACAGGCAGTGGTAACCACATTTGTAATCATTTACAGGGATTCACTAGAAGAAAGACTCTGAGGAAGGACCGTTCGAACCTACGAGTGGGCGAAGGCACTCCGTTGATTGCTGAAGCCGTGGGATCTTATAGTCTTAGTTTACCCTCGGGTCTAGTTTTGGAACTGAATAATTGTTATTATATTCCAAATATGATTAAGAATGTATTGTCTTTTGATTTGTTGGTAGACCAAGGCTTTTACTATAAATATTCTTATAAAATGATTTCAGTCTTTAAAGATAATATTTTCTATTTTAAAGCTACACCTATAGATGGTCTATACACTGTAAATCTTAAAGACAACAATAGTGAAATCTATCATATAAGTAAGCGATCCAAGGATATTGAGGATCAGACTTACCTCTGGCATTGTCGTTTGGGCCATATAAACAAGAAACGCGTTGAACTACTCCTAAAAGGAGGTTTTCTTGGCAATTTCGATTACAAACCTTTTGATAATTGCGAATCTTGTTTATCTGGCAAAATGACAAAGCAACCTTTCAACAGTGAGAATGAAAGGGCTACTGACTTACTTGAAATAATCCACACAGATGTATGTGGACCTTTCAGTCATGTAGCAAGAGGAGGATACCGGTACTTCATTACCTTCACTGACGACTTCAGTAGGTATGGATATGTCTACTTGATGAGACATAAATCTGAAACCTTTGAGAAATTCAAGGAATATCAGAATGAAGTACAGAATCTACTTGACAAGAGGATCAAGTTCTTACGGTCAGATCGTGGTGGCGAATATCTCAGTGATGAGTTTGACAATCATCTGATGGAGTGTGGGATTGTATCCCAACTTACACCTCCGTATACACCTCAGATGAACGGTGTATCAGAAAGGAGAAATCGTACCTTACTTGACATGGTACGAACGATGATGTGTCATTCTTCGCTGCCGGTATCATTCTGGGGACACGCGCTCGAAACAGCAGCACACATACTGAACAGAGCGCCAACAAAGTCGGTAGAAAAGACTCCATACGAGTTATGGAAGGGTAAGAAACCCAACATATCTTTTCTGAAAATTTGGGGTTGTGAGGTTTACGTCAAACGACCTACCTCAGAAAAACTCAAACCCAAATCCGACAAGTGTTTCTTCGTTGGATATCCCAAGACCACCGTGGGATATTATTTCTACAACCCTGAAGAGAACAAAGTGTTTGTTGCTCGAAATGGAAAATTTCTGGAAGAAAAGTTTCTCAGTTTAGAGAACACCAGAAAGGATGTAGATCTACAGATAGTAGACGAAGAAAACACTACACCAGTTGTTGAGCCAGAAATTCAACATAACAATGTTGAACCTCAATCAGAGCCGATTGAGGAAGTGCAAACACAAGACCTTCGCAGATCCAGCAGGGTAAGACAAGAACCAGATAGGTATCTTGGGTTTCTAGTCTCTCAAGATAGCGGAGACTTAAATGAACCAACATCCTATGGAGAAGCTGTGTCAGGCAGTGAGTCTGAACAATGGCAGGAAGCCATGAAGGCCGAGATGCGATCCATGTATGACAACCAAGTCTGGGAGTTGACTGATTTGCCACAACACTGTAAGGCTGTTGGACGCAAATGGGTTTTCAAGAAGAAAACCGACATGGATGGAAATGTACACACCTTCAAGGCCAGACTGGTCGCAAAAGGATTCACACAAACTCATGGTATCGACTATGATGAAACCTTTTCACCAGTGGCCATGTTAAAGTCAATTAGGATTCTAATGGCCATCTCAGCGTACTTTAACTACGAGATTTGGCAAATGGACGTCAAGACAGCCTTTCTGAATGGAAAGTTAACAGAAGACGTCTATATGGAACAACCAGAGGGGTTTGAAGATCCTAAGAATCCTAATAAGGTGTGTAAACTGCTAAAATCTATTTATGGATTAAAGCAAGCATCTCGAAGCTGGAACTTACACTTTGATGAGCGAATCAAAGAGTTTGGCTTCGCTAAAAGTGAGTTCGAGCCATGTGTTTACACTAAGTTCAGTGGGAGCATAGTAACCTTCCTGGTCTTGTATGTAGATGACATACTACTCATAGGAAACAATGTACCAACTTTACAGAGTGTTAAAGAATGGTTAAGTAAATGTTTCCAGATGAAAGACCTTGGAGAAGCCGCTTATATACTAGGTATAAAGATCTACAGAAACAGATCTAAGCGGCTTATCGGACTTAGTCAGAGTACATACATTGACAAGGTCCTGAAGAAATTCAGGATGGATGAATCCAAGAAAGGATTCATTCCAATGCAACATGGCATAGTGTTAAGCAAAACACAGTGTCCTGTTTCTAGTGAAGATCAGGACATGATGAAATCGGTCCCATATGCTTCTGCAATTGGATCAATTATGTATGCCATGCTATGTACTAGGCCCGATGTTGCTTACTCAGTAAGTGTTACGAGCAGATACCAACAGAATCCAGGTGAGCCCCATTGGGTGGCTGTCAAGAACATTCTCAAATATCTGAGAAGAACGAAAGAAATGTTCTTGGTCTTTGGAGGTTCTGAGGATGAAATTAGTATCACAGGATACTCTGACGCTAGTTTCCAGACCGACAGAGATGACTTCAGGTCACAGTCAGGGTACGTCTTTACCCTAAACGGAGGTGCGATCTCGTGGAAGAGCTCGAAGCAGGACACGATTGCAGACTCAACTACAGAGGCAGAGTACATTGCAGCATGTGATGCGGCAAAGGAAGCTGTCTGGCTGAGGAATTTTCTATCGGATCTCAGAGTGGTTGCCAGTATCTCGAGACCGATAGATATATTCTGTGATAACTCAGGAGCCGTGGCGCAAGCAAAGGAACCTAGAGAGCATCACAAGTCGAGACACGTGCTTAGAAAGTATCACCTCATCCGAGAGATCATTGGAAGAGGAGATGTAAGAATATGCAAGATTCCAACAGAAGACAATGTCGCAGATCCGCTGACAAAGCCACTAGCAAGGGCAAAGCATGAGGCACATGCGAATTCCATTGGGATGCAGTACCTGGAAGCCAGTAGCTAGTACTTAGTTTATTAATTATTACTATAGTCTAATTTAGAAACAATGTAATCATGTAAAGTTTTTATTTCACAGTGTGTTGGAAATAAATGGAGGTTTTAATTTCATGATTGTTCTAAATTAACTATTTTTCGCATATTTAACGTATCCTTGATTCTACAAAGTCTTGTATGAAATCTAAATTTCCGTAGCCACTTATTGAAATGGGAATTTCAATAGGGAGTTTAACGCTATTATAAATACTTGATGATTTATTCAAAGTAGAGAATAAAAGCACAAGTGATGTGACCAAGTATTTATAGATACTCATCAGAGTGTTTGGGTATTGGAAGTGACCAGTAATCAAGTCTGCTTCATGGAGCCTCAGTCATAGGCACTGACTTGATAGGTTGTCCTTAGACCTGAGATACTTGGTTTGGGAACACGAGGACCACTGTACTCTTAGCACGTACTAACGCTGCACCGTAACTGGGTGGCTATACGGGACGTGACTAGATGCAGCGGAAGCCGTGGATCCAAATGCAAGTAGTCAAGAAGGGATTTGCACCTCTTTCAAAAGAGAGATATTTCCGGGCCCCTTGACGATTAAGATTGGCAGAAAACGCGTGGCCACGCTCGGATAGAATAACAGGGGTTATTTAGTAATATCCGTTACTGCAGGCAATCGAAATCAGAGTCAAGAAATACTTGATTTTAAGAAATGAATCCTCCACTCCATGTCTTAAATCACTTTAGAAATATCGTGTGCAAAAGGAATGAACCTGTGTACAAATTCAAGCGTGAATTGTATCTCTGAATATAAGAGATCTTATAACCTGGTTAACCTAAGCGTCTGGCTAGGGACCTCCTTAGGCGAATGATAACAGTTCAGTTACATGTCTAGCACAAGTGGGAGTCTGTTAGGATTATGTGCGAGACAGTAACGGGGTTATCGTGTCCAATGTTATAAGACACTAGTAGGTCACACTGCTGCACACCAAAATGAGAATGTTTGGATTATGGGAAATAATTAATTGGTTAATTAATTATTTAGAGAGAAAAAGAAATAAATAATTAGTTTAATTATTTATAATCAATTAATCAGTTAGATTAATTAGTTGGATAATTATGGAAGTTATTTCAGAGATAATTACCAAGAATTATATATGGAATCAAACACTGCTTGTTTTGTCCATATAAATAAAGGGTTTAGGGTATCAGTTAATTGATAAGAATTCAGTTCAAAACCCAGAAAACTCTCTCTCTCTCCCTCTCCCAAAACCGGCGCCTGAATCCAGTAGGAGGAAGGTCTGCACTCGTTTTTCGGGTAATCCTTGACGGTGGTCTAGCAACTCTCTCAACGGTGCCAGTAGCGGTGTATCCCCTGCTTGCCTTTCAGAGTTATTGTTCACAAAGGTAATCCACTGAAACACTCTTTATTGTATCTGTATGGTTTAGGATTGGATCCTCGATTGGGAATCGGGTTTTTGTTATCCGCTGTGCATGTTCTTGTATCCCTCGATTCCCAACATGTCACTTTATATTTTTGGTGGTTGAAGTACAAAATATATAAACTTGTTAAAAGCGACAATGACACGAGGGAGCTACTGAGTTGGGTGGGGGCACGAGAATGGAGAGCCACTGGCTAAGGGGCTGGTGGGGCCGACAATAGTGCAGAGCTGGTGTTTGATGGGGACAGGGTGGTAAATTTGTATTGTACAAATTACTAATGTATAATTTAGAAATTTAATGAAGTTTTTCAAATATTCAATTATTCATCTTTTTTGCAATATATTGTAGCACTCATTTCCCAAAATACCGTTCTTAAAAAAATTATCTTAAATAAAACCATTTTAAATGCCAAAACTCATAAGTCATTAATTAAAAATCAAAGTATGGTTCATATAACACAAAATATCCTTTAACTCAACGCCTCAAAAATAAACGAATAAAACTGTTTTATATCCACTGCCGTCAAAGGCCTGGTCGGAACTGTCATCGCGCTCGGAGTCAAGTCGGGGCCTCGCCCTTATCCACACCTGAGCCAGATCCTGGAAAAAGGGGAAACAACGAAAGGGTAAGCGAAAACGCTTAGTGAGCTAGCATTATGCCTATCTCATACCGTCACGCAGGCATATACCACAACCGGTGCCATCACAATCACACATACAAATCACATCACAACAATAACATCATAGCATGTCATAACATCAATAGACTCATACATACTCCGACTCTCATGAGATCGATATAACTCCCGTCAGTTTGGACATGGGTCGGCCCCCACAACTCACCAAGGGCATGTGGATTCCCTTCCTCCCGTCAGTTTGGACACGGGTCGGCCCCCACAACTCATCAAGGGCATGTGGTTCCCTTTCACACGCAATCATGCATACATACGCACATAACAATACAAAATAAACACAGTGTAACTCACCTTATAGCAGCTTAGGGTACTCCTCGGTATCCTCACGATAGCAAGTTAACTCACCTAAACAATTCAATCGTAAAGCTCATTACTTACTATCAAATCAATACGAAGACTCGATACCGAAACAAGGGTCTTAGACGTAGCTAGACTAGTCCAATTTCCCCTAAAATTCACACATTGCTATCCTATAACATCTCTATCCATTCCAATACCAAAAACCAACATTAAACGACTTCTAGCAACGAATTAACAGTTCAAAAACAACATTAAACCCTAGCCTATCGCTTACTCGATAATCACTTCATTTAAACCAACAACATGCTTAAGATTCTTACCTTGCGATCAATTAACAACCGCACTTGATTCTCCGTCGTTTGCCTTAGAGAATCGCACACACCGCTTGATAATCCAAATTACCGAATTCGCTTTTCCTGGAAAAACAGCCAACTTCGGTCAGTTGCTGCTCCTTACTGGAGCTTTCGATGCTCGATCCCTCCGGTCAGATCGAAGAACAATGAGTCGTGAAACCGCTGTCCAAATTTCACGACGATCCGATGGTTAACGAGGGAGAACGAGCCGATCTCCCACGGCTGCGCAATCCTGACGGGAATTCCGAAAATCAATCCTAAACTCATTATTCGACTTTCTAACGACAATTCAACAAGTAAAACGTTCCCCAAAACAATTTACGACTACGAACGATCGATAAACAAACCCTGAATCCACGATTTATTCAAACCCTAGCTTACGGAAAACAATAAATTAAGAGTTGGAAACCATACCTTCCGATCGGAACAACGGAATCTAAAACCCTCGACCAAACTTTTCTTCCCCGACTCCTCCTTCTCTTTTCTCGATCTCTCTCTTTCTCTCTCGGCCTCTCTCTCTTTCTCGGCTTCTTTCTCTCTCTTTTCTTTCTCTCCAAGTAAAAAGAATGATAATGAGGTTAATCAAAGGAGTTTGGGTATTTAAAACCCGGGCCGGACTTTTCCTCCTAGTCTAATCCCGTAACTTAATATAAGCCCATTTACCACCGATTTTCCTAAAACTCTAATTAATTAAATAGAATTGTAACGATAATAATAATAAAAAAACATAAACTAACACTTATATTGATTTAAAGATTTGGGGCGTTACATATATACGATAAATGAACTCATATACGATCCTTATCTTTGGTTATATTTGAATTAGTGATTTCCTATGGTGGTTGAGACGAGCAATATGCGGTAGTCAAAACTCACATTACGAAGAGTGTGAAATTTGTTCTCACAGCATTATGTCAATAACCCAACCACACAACTTAAGGTTGAGAATTATAAAATCGCCTAATCATATTAGAACTCTCTCTCTCTCTCTCTCTCTCTCCATATATATATATATATATATATAGAGAGAGAGAGAGAGAGATAGAGAGAGAGAAAGAGATACCTTCATTTGTGAACCAATCATTTTATGTTAACTTTGTTAACTGATTTCCACTAATCAAATTAATTCTTGTTACTTGGTCTAGGGTAGGCGGTTTAACTAATCTTAAGGGCATATTAGGAAATTGCTATATTTATTTAAATTTGGTATATCTCCTACAATTAAGGTGGAGATAAGTATGGTAGTTTTCTTTGGAAGCTGAATTTTTTTTTCTAAACGATTTTTTTTTCAAAAAGTGAGTTTTTGGTGTACGAGAGTTCGATTTTGAGTGATAATGGATGAATTTAAAGAATTGTTGGGTTTACGATTGTTTCGGGTTTGAGCTTTTATGGAAAATTTTGGTCATGAAACCGTTCAGATTCTGTGTGGTCATCGTCGAAGAAGTATTGTTTGATGGTGTTCGGTTGTTCTTTGCTGCAATCGGTCATCGTCGAAGAAGTAGTGATTGATCGTGAGATTAATGGTGTTGGTTGTACAATGATTTCAAGGATAGCGATTGTGTTGTAGGTGGTCGTATAGATGTCCCTGATGGTAGTCAACGTATGCACAGTGATTAAGGATTCTCTAACTTGTGCACAGTGATTATCTGGACCGTCGTCGCCTTTCTCCTCCGTCATGTGCACTGTCGCCGCCACGGTGTCGATCTTTATTCTTTCAATTGGTTGCCGGAGTGAGTCACCGTCGTCGCCTTGTTCCTCCGTCGTGTGCACTGCCTCAATGCAGACAGGTGTTGCACTGGAGTGCACTGGTGTTACGCCGAAGTGCACAGGTGTTGCGCTGGAGTGCACGTGTGTTGCGCCGGAGTGTACTGGTGTTGCACCAGAGTTCACAGACCTTGGGTGGGATGGTTTCTTGAATGAATATCCCTTTGATTGTGGGTGACGATTGGGGTTTGAATTTCAAAACCCTTGTTTGGCCATCCAATAACCGTGCATGTTGTCTTTGTTTGTCTTTAAAGGGGTAATTTCGTAACTCTTACAAATAGTCCGAAAACGAATTTATATATGAACTATACGTTCATATATGAACTTTGCATTTTACATATTAACTATTTTTAACTGATTTATATACGTTCATATATGAACATGTGTAATTCATATATTAACTATTTTTAACTTATTCATATATGAACTATAAATTCACACATCAACATGTGTAATTCATATATGCATTCATATATGAACCTGTGTAATTCACATACACTATTTTTAATTTATTCATATATGAACTATACGTTCATACATCAACCTGTGTAATTCACATATTAACTATTTTTAACCGATTCATTTATGAACTATGCGTTTATACATGAACCTATGTAATTTACATACTAACTATTTTTATCGATTTGTATATGAATTATACGTTCATGCATAAACCTATGTAATTCATATATCAATCACAAAATTCATACATGAATTTGTTTTTCGTCTATTTGTAAACATTATAAAACTACCATTCCGTCTTCTTCAGCTTATTCAAGGAATTATTATGTGCTTGGTGATCAAAGCCACAAATTTTGACCAGATGAAGTTCATAATTTTCAGACTTAAAATATAGTTTTTACTAATAATTTTCACAATTTAAATTTCTAACGTTTCGTTGTTTTATTTAGGAAAAATTGCATTAAGGCATTGTTTGGTAAACCTAAAGTAACTTATAAGCTAGCTTATTTTTTGGATTTACTTCACGAAAGTGTATCCAACTTATCATGAAAAGTTATTGTATGTATTGTATTTCAATTTTTACCATTGGCGTATCAAAACTATCAGAACCTACCATTTAATATATTTCGTAAGAAGCTGGATACACTTTCGTGACAAGTTGGATACATTAAATGATAGATTTTGATAAAGTTGGATACATACAATGACTATTTCTTAAACTCTGATATGTCAAATGGTAAAGATGGAAGTACAGTACATACAATAACTTTTTTTGTGACAAATTGGATACATTTTGTGAATTAAACCCTTATGTTTTGTGTAAATGTTTGGATGGATAAAAAGTACCTTATAAGCTAGCTTTTTTATAAGCTACTTGGAGGTAGTTTTTTTAGAGTTTTTGTAGCCTTTTTCAATTATACCTTTGTCAATATTAATTATTATATCCCAATATACCCTTTTTGGTCATTTTACATACCTATAAACTAGTTTTTGCCAAACATAATTTATTCATAAGCTAACTTATCAGCTACTAGACAGCTTATCAGTCAACAGCTAGCTTATCATCTATCAGCTAACGTATCAGTTACCAGCTAGCTTATGAGCTAGTTTACCAAAGATAGCCTAAAATAAAACCATATTTTATCTAATTTCTATTTTAAAAAACCAAATTTGAAACCATCATTTTAGGATCCATAAAAACTTTGATATATTTAAGGAGGTTGATTACCTATTCAACAAGTAAGTGGTTACCTTAACATAATGTGGTTACAAATCAATTACACCCTAGGAGGATATTAAAAAAATATGGTTCTATGATAGTTAACAAAATAAATCGAAACCAAAAATGATGACTCAAAAATCAAAACAATGCCTCCTTTAGAGCACCTCTTGGCCTCCCGCCGTGGCCCATTGTTTCTCCTCTTGCCTCTTTCCTTCTTCCAAAAATAAATTGATATCTCATCTGTCTAAAAATAAGTGTTCGTATTTCTATTTTTGTATTAATCAAAATGTCATCTTTTAAAAGTATCTATCTACTTTCCAATTCTACTCTTAACTATAAGTTGAAGAATTTATTACTCCCTTTAATAATAAGAGCTAAATTGTTTTTTGCCTGAGTAAAGTTGTAATTAACTAATGATTACACAATTTTTAAACTATGTACATTTCTCACTATGAACATTTATCTTGCAATAGAGAGAGTATTTGATAATAGTTAGTAACTTTCAACACAACAAACTTGATGTTTGTTTTTAGTTTTCAAATGTTTTTCTGCTCTTTCAAAGATGTCTGTATGAGAGATTTAGATGCAATGTCCCCACGTTCTTGTTTACGTTTAAGGTATGTTTCGGGTACTTGAAGTTTTCTTAAAATGGCAACATGTCTAGTACAATCATTTATGAACTCACTTGGACATGGAGAGAGATATTTCTTTTTAAAAAATGAAGGGTTTTTATGTGATGTAGATGTGATTGGGATTTAAGATTTGTCGTTTGTGTGCTTGTAGATTAGAATCTGAATAATATGGGATAGAATTAGTTGGAACTTTAATATACTTGTTCGTATGTACTGAAAACATGATTGGGGGTTTTTGTGATGTGTTTGATTACTCATTATTTGGGTTTGTAAAAGATTAGCCTTTGTAGCTTAAAGGTCTTTGATTTAACGATCTTTGATTGACAGACAAAAGTACAACTTCTCACAAGGTTAAAGGTTCAATTCCCATCAAAAGATGAGAGCGGTGTTTTAAAAATTAGTGCATTTTTTTACCCATTTGTCATTTAGTCATTTGATGTCAATAATGTATTCCAATTTTTCAGAGTTCTAGTTGATAAAAAAGAACTTCACTCGGTTTAAGTACTCATTATTTAATAAGAAAATTTATGTATATGGGATTTTATATAATATTTTAGTTTTTATGCCCTTATTTTTATATGATGTGAAATTTTAATCGTCCAAACAAATATCTGTCATTCATAACTATTTTTATCACTTTAAATATATGAAAAGTTTGTTTTAAATCTTAACATGATGGTTTTTAAAAGTTAACTTTACTAAATACGAATTTGATCAAAATTTGTTTCATCAACTACAATGAGGTTATAATTTTTTTCAAATCCCCACTTTACTTTATGATGAATAATACAACTTTGGTATGGTACAGTTGGAAAATGAACTCACATTATTCAGCTTCATTCAGTCTTTTATGGGCCAAATTTTTATATAAAATATCTTCTGTTGTTTCGTTGGGCTTATGCCTAGCCATGTTACGATCATTACCGATTCGAAAAGGTGTCGCTCTTTAAATCCGAATGTACATCTCTATCTCTATATGCATATACATCTTGTCCTTTTTATATCAATTTTGTTATAAAATAAAATGTTATGGTTATTTTATAGATTTTGCAAATAAGTTGCATAAAAATTAGAAAAAAAAACATTTCAAGTGTAAAACTATTCAAACAACTTAAGCACCTCAATATCATGCCCAATCTCAACCATCTAGGCTCAAAGTTCAATAAGGGTTATTATTATTTTTTGAAATAAGATGGCATACTATGAGTGTTGACTTTTAACCCTTTTAAATACAAAATTTCAGAAAGTTGACTTTTTTTATACAATCATTCTTTTTGCATTTAAAATTGTGAGTCAGTAGTTTGACCTTTTTTTCTTAAAAATTTTGTTGGATTGTGGGTTAATGATAGATAAGTCAACCAATTGAGCTGAAATAACAAAAGAGTCAACCTTTTTTTTTTTTTTCAGATTATATCTCTTTTATGAATTCTATTTTATATGTAATGTTTTTTTATGAGTTTTTTTTCTGTTAAAGATAGATATTAGATTTTCTATTAAATTAATAGTGTTCTTAATATAATTTGTGTTAGAGTATAATATTTCTTATCAAAAATTAATACTTTATATTGAAGAATTAAGGTAAAAATAAATTAGGATTTATGTAGAGAAACAGTGGAGGTTTTCTAGAATATTCGTCTTTTAAAGAAAATATAAAATGATAGTATCAAAAACAAAATGTGAAATGATGTTTAACAGATATCCTAAAATGTAGTAGATAGAGATTTTGAGAATTTTTAATATCTTTTCGTTTAGAATATTCTATAAAATAAAGAAAGTAAAAAATATAATATAATTTTTTTTATATTTGAAGAGTTCTTCCAAAAATGATTAAATGTATGGATGAGTTTGATAATATTATTAAAAGTAAATTTTACTTATGGTTCTTGTGGTTGTTACTTAGGTTATGTTTGGTAAACTAGCTGATAACCTAGCTGGTGACTGATAAGCTAGCTGATGAATAAGATGGTTTGACAAAAACTAGCTCATAATGTAGTTTATAACTGTAAAATGACAAAAAAGACATGTTTAAAAATTAGTAATGCAAAAGGTAAAAAAGTATATTTGGAATAAAATAATAAAAGGTGTCATAATTACAATAAGTCACCAAAATGGTACTCAAAGTAGCTTTTCTAAAAAACTAACTTATAAGCTAGTTTATGGTTCATCCAAACATGTACCTGATTTATAAGTTGACTTATAAACTAAGCTAACTTATTTTTACCAAACAATATCTTATTATCAACTATCATCCTTATTTTAAACTAATTACAAAAATAGTCATTGTTGTTGTCATTTTGTTTTACTTTTGGTTTATGTTAGAAAAACTTGTTAATTCTGGAGTATTTTGATCCGTTTAATATTTCTTTATTTTTCATTAAACAAATAAACAAATAATTAGTTATTACATTATATTATATAATACTTTATTGAATTATAAATATAATTTATTGAATTAATAACATTAATTTATTAATGTTATATAAATTGCAAATTGTGAAAGAGATAAATAAAAGAGTAAATTACACTTTTGGTTCCTATGATTGTCATCCACTATCAACTTTCGTCCACTCTTAAACTAATTATAATTTTGTTCACTATGGACTGTGGTTGCCATGTCATTTCACTTTTGGTCCCTATGGTTACCAGTTTGGATTTGGTCCATCATATTAACTACATTAAAAGATTTTCGTTAACTAGAGGACATTTTGCTCTTTTGGCTTATTTTAATATATTTTCTCCTTTTGTTTTATTCATTTTTCTTTTAATATATTTTATCTTTCTATTTTATTCGATTTTCCTTTTTTTTAAGTAAGTCAAGAATATATACATGCTTTAAGCATGTGTACAACATGTTGATGCAACCCAACGTACATTCCACATTTCAGCGACCCCATCAGTACTCCCCTAGCTATCTTCTCAAGCAAACCATATATGAACCAAACCCAGAAAGAGCACATATCCCATATGACACCTAAACCCTCAATCCCAGACAACTAATACCTAACAAATTAAAACACAAATTCATATCAAAAACCAAAATCTAATACAAACCGAATCGTCAATAATCGAAACCGGTATTGACCTATTGTAGATCAGAAAAAACCTAAATTGAAATCAATCTAAATAACTCGAAAAGGAAAACCCAAGATCGAGTTTACAAGCACCACTATGTTCAATGGAATGAACCCTAAATCTAATGAGTTAGCTCTCAAATCCCAAACAAACCTAATGTTCAACGAACCCTCTCACGACATGGGACCTTCCACAATGTTCAATGGAATGAACCCTAAATATGAGATTGGGTGTTCTTCGAGACAAAACCAAAAACCATATATAGGTGTTTGTAAATGAAGTTGTTTAGGGCAGGAGATAGACTGAGAGGGGGATACAGAGTGATATAATAATTGCGATCTACAACAGTCGCGATCGAGAAGATATAGGATCTAGGTAAGAACAAACTAAAACACATATTTGTTTTTTTTTTGTTAACTTTGGATCCGTAACAATTGCAATATGGGGGCAGGAAAAAAGATTGAAGAACAGTGAGGGGCCTTTTGTGATGGCTTGATGAGAAGGGAAAAGTGATGGCGCATGCGGGGAGGAACTATCTCCGATGAATAGAAGCTTTTTTAGGGATGGATGTTGTGATATTGTAGTTTGTGTTTTAGGCCAGAGATGGGGAGGTTGTTGGAGATTGGCTGAGGATCACAAGGTAAGGTGCCCATCAAGCCAGAGATGTTGAAAGAGCTTGCATTTCGGGGAGGAAGATCTAGAGTTTCTCTCTCTCTCTCTCTCTCTCTCTCTCTCTCTCAATGTGTGTGTATATATATATATAGTCCATTTCAATTGTGAACCATGTTTTTAATATGAACTTATGAACCAGATCCTAGCCGTCCATAGGCAAGATCGACGGTCTAGATAAATTGGGTAGTTTTTTTTTATATAGGGTAGTTATTTTCGAAGAAACTACCCATGTAATCTTGACCATCGATCTTACATATGGACGGCTAGGATCTGGTTCACAAGTTCACACTAAAAACATAGTTCACAATTAAAATGGACTCTGTAAATATATATATATATATATATATATATATATGTGGTGAGGGGTTTTCATTTGTGAACCATAACTTTGTTGTGAATTTGTGAACTGAAGTCAAAAAGACGATTTCAATGGTTAACAAAATTGTTTAATATGATGAAATTATATTATATGATTCATTTTTTTATGAAATTGTTTCA
>CM058047.1:55362516-55463032 GCA_030169165.1 Centaurea solstitialis | reverse complement strand
TATACAAAACTTAATGAAAATTATATCAATGAAAATACAAGAAAAACACAACTCATTCATACATTTTGCATCAAGTATCATATAACACAAACAAAAATATTTATGGTCAAAGTTGAAACAGAAAGACTTTAAAAAGTCAAAACTCAACAATAATTTTGGGGCGGAGGAAGTATTAATTATTTAATTTTAATTAGATATCAAGGAAAAATGTCTTATGTTATCAATTATCAATATACAAAATAACAAATTGACAAGGAAAAATATGGTTTGTTAATGATATCAAATAATTTATGTTAAAATTGTATTTAGCTTGCGGCTCAATTGACAAAGGGATCAGGTAACTTTGCCAAATACAAGACATGTATTGAAATCGACCCATATCTTCACCTCTAGCTTTTGTCCTTAAATGAGCTAAAAATAGGTCCGCACATTGGTGTGCTTGGAAGCGGATTCCATGTAGGGTTTGTTGGGATTGTCGGTAATCAAGGGCCAAGGCCCATTGTATTCTTATTTTCCTTGTATATATAGTGTAGGTCTTTACTACTTTTGTATATCTTTAACATCAATCCAATCAATCTTTCAGTCTCTTTCCTTTCCTAACAATATGTATTCATCTAAATCACATGTGATTTTATTTGCGTTTTTGTTAGCAGCTTAATTAGTTTAATGACACTCACATTTTACTCATTTACCTATACATGACTGTTTGGTTGTGGCTTAATGAAACAAAAAATGCCAAATCACAACATATAGTTCTTCGATGATTACGCGCTACATGTACTGATATACAACTATTTTGTCCAGCTTGTATTAAGTTAATCAGATGTAACGGTGGCTGTTTGATAAGCACTTAAAGCTTATCATTGTTTTCGTAGCTGAATGTATATCTGTAATATTTACTTTCGAAATGCATCATTAGATTTGGTGAATTAAATCAAATTAATAGCATCTTCTCGAGTTAAAAGAATACATATACCTTTACACCAACATCAATGTGATAGAAGTATTTGTCACATGGTTTAAACCTAATTTACATATGATTTAAATACCCACTTTTCATAAATTACATAATCTTTACTAAATGATTATATATAATTGTTTTCAAAACTCATATACCGTATACTAATCAACATCCACAAAAACCAAAAATGATTCACAATGACTAAAGTAACTTAACGGAAGACATATAAGAGACATATTGAAACATTGAGTACAAATGTAATACAAAATAATCATTACTTGGAGAGGAATCAACAACTGGTAAATTCAATAAAACAACCCAATTGGTGCTTGAAGACAATTTCATTTCTTTAATTAGGGCATGTATATGTAACAGATAAGTCCACATATGTTTTTAAGTTTTATTATAATATTGGTTTTGATCGCATTTGGTTAACTGCTTTGTTATCCAATGTATGTAATTTGCTAGCATTTATGTTTTGATTACTTATCTGTTAATACGAAATGAATTTAGTACATTTCACTATGATTACAAATTATTTCTTATATATACTAAAACGTTTGTGTAAGTTTATAATGAATGTCATAAATCTCACTTTATCGGTGTGTGATTCAGTCAATCTGCTTTCGCATTATGTGTTGTTGCTGCAGAATAGAACCATTTACAAAAAGATGACAAAGTATGTAGAAAATGATGTCTATCAAGTTGATGTAGATTTACAAAAAGGTATGTCCACCATTTATAGTATAAAAAAACTCTTTACATAATTTTCATGAAATAATCATTCATCATATATTTTTCATTACATTTATTGTTGCAAAAAAAATAAGAGCATATAATAGAGAATAGTATGCAAAAAAAACAAGGAGAGACTAAATATCAGACGCAGAGCTATTGGTGAAGGAAGTAGTCAATCTACAGCCGTTATAAGAAATATTGGTGAAGTAGATAAGACTCAGATGACTGTTCAACCTTCACAAAGGGTACCATTAGGTCAATTCCTAAACCAAACAATATTAATTACTTTACAAAATTATGCCAACAATAGTAATACAAATTAAATGACCTTATATGCAGAGAATATAACAAACATCACTCATAGTGTAGCAAGAAACAATTGTGGTATTGCAAGATCCCATCATCCAATTCCAAATGAACTGACCACAGAGGGAACCTATGAAAACTTCCATGGTAAGAACAGTACATAATAATAACATTCTCAAATATATTGTAAATTGTGTACAAAATGAATAACAACTTGGCATTTACATTTATAGATGTTGAGCCTTCTACTCGGGTCAATAGCGTATCATCAACAACTTATAATGTCTCTCAAGTGCATGTTAATACACGAAAAGGTATGTAGATCATTTATAAAAAACATAAATACATGGCATGTAACATATTTTTCATGATCTACTCATTCATAATGTATATATGATTACAAATATTGTTACAGATAAACAGAGAGCATATAATAGAGAATATTATGCACAAAACAAGGAGATGATGAAAATAAAAAGAATAGCAAATGTTGAAGGAAGTAGTCGATCTACACCATCTGTAGATGTTGGGGCCTCTAATCTAATGAATATCGTATCATCAATCGATGATGACATCGATCAATATGATTTGGGGTATGATGGCATTCTTACAAGAAATATTGGTGAAGAAGAGACGACTCAGATGAATACCGAACCTTTAGAAAGGGTGTCATCAGGTGCATTCCTAAATATTTTACCAAATTATGCTAACAAATTAAAAGACCTTATGTATAGAGAATATAACAAATATATATGATACTATACCAACACACAACCACACAACCGTGATATTGCAAGATACCATCATCAAAATCTAAATAAATTGAGCACCAAGAGGACCCATGAAAACTTCGATGCTAAGAACACTACATAATAATAGCATTCTCGAATGTATTATAAATTGTGTTTATTAACAACAATTTGGCATTTAAATTTATAGATGTTGATCCTTCTACTCGAGTCAATAGCGTATCATCAATAACTTATAACGTCTCTAAAGTGCATGTCAATATACGAAAAGGTATGTAGACCATATATAACAAACATAAATACATCTAACATATTTTTCACGATCTAATCATTCATAATGTATATATCATTACAAATATTGTTACAGAAAAACGGAGAGCATATCTTACAGAATATTATGCACGAAACAAAGAGAGGATGAGAATAAGAAGCATAACAACTCTTGAAGGAAGTAGTCGATCTACACCATCTGTAGATGTTGGGGCATCTAATGTAATGAATATCGTATCATCAATCGATGATGACATCAACCAATACGATTCCGTTTATGATGGCATCCCAACAAAACATCGCATCTTGCCAGAGCAGAATGCATGTCTTTACTGTGCAGCAAAACGGCTACGTTACGAATCTGATGGATTTTGTTGCATGAAGGGAAACATAAAGTTGGCGTACTCACCAATACCTGAAGACTTATATGAGCTTTTCACATCCCAATCTGAATTAGGCAAAGTCTTTAGGCAAAACATACGTGCATACAACACCAACTTTCATTCACATCAATGGGTGTCACACTGGATAGTTCAATGGCCAACATGACATCCGGAGTATATACTTTCTGTGCACATGGAGGAATATATCATAGAATTGATCAATTGGTTCCAAGGGATAGACAACTGAGGCACTTACAGTTATATTTTATGATGATCAGAGCTTTCACATAGACTCCAATAGCGAAATCTTGATAGAAGCATTATTGAAATATTGGCACGTGTTCTTGCTACAAACCTATATGTGGTAACATTTCATAGCCTTTCTGAGCTAGTACCTCTTGACAATTATAGAGTTACTTTAAACACATCAGTCGATATAGATCAGAGGGTATACAACCGACCGACCACATCTGAGGTGTGTTTAAAAAAGTGCACATTATAGTGGTCATACATATACATGTTACAAACCATTATTAATTCATCCATTCTACAGGATGTTGGGATTTAGATTGAAGGCAATGACAACATCATCGCATACAAGAGAAGTATTGTTGTTTACGGGAGATCTGACAACAGTCAAAGAATCCAACCATACTTCTCTTGTTACGATCATTTGGGCTATCCATTGTTCTTTCCCAATGGTGAGGTTGGATGGCACTCCAATATACCAAGATATGGAGTGTCTATCAGTGAAATTGTTAATAAAGAAGATAACACTAGGAATATGAAGGTAAGTATGTATGTTTCACTTTTAAAATTATGATAAACGCAAACAATATTGAATTAACCAAAAATATAGTTATTTTCTCACTTTCTTTTACTAAAACTACGCAGAGGCTAATGAACGAACAAGTAGGAATAATGTCAGTATGCGAGAATACTATTGGTAAAAGTTCCAAATTCGACCCGATGAGAATGTGCTTCTATTTGGTGGCAGATTATTCCAACAATTTGTAGTAGATACCTATATCAAGCTTGAGACTGCATGATTAGAATTTGTTGAAAGAAACCAGGTAAGGATAAGACCAAATTTATATCAAGCTGTTGTTGATTGCGTTAATGCGGGTGAGGTTCAACCATGTAGAATTGGACAACGAGTTGTATTGCTTGCATCTTTCATCGGAGGGCCACGTGACATGACATGCGATGACGGTTTTTGGATGCCATGATGTTAGTCCAAGATGATGGAAAACCTGATATGTTTATCACGGTGACGTGTAATCCAAAGTTGCCTGAAATCCTTACTGAGTTATTGCTCGGTCAAACTGCTCAAGATCAACCGGTTCTGGTTGCCAGAGTCTTTAATGCCAAATTGGAGGATCTCAAGAAAACAACTTTTCAAGAAGGAAATTATTGGCATCGTCAAATCATATGTGTATGTTGTGGAGTTTCAAAAACGTGGTTTGCCACATGCGCATTTTCTCTTAATAATGGTGTCTGGACATAAGATCACCAACGCAGACCATTATGACCGAATCATTTGTGCAGAAATTCCTGACCCGAGAAAACATTTCCAATTATATCAGTTGGTCGTAACACACATGATGCACGGGCCTTGTGGTAATTTACGACCGTCTAATCCTTATATGGAGGGTGCGCCAAGACGATGTCGTTTAAGCTATCCCAGGCAATTCAGTGACCACACGACACATCCAGAAGACTCATACCTAGTGTATCGTAGGAGAAATAACAGAATCGAAGTACATATATGAGGAAATACCCTTGATAATCGATGGGTGGTCCCGTATAGCCCAAAACTCCTAATGATGTTTAATTGCCACATCAACGTTGAGGCTTGCTGCAGTGTCACATATGTTAAATATATTTTCAAGTATATTTACAAGGGTCATGATAGGCAGGTTGTGACCATCGATCCGGATGTAGATTGGGGTGTTATTAATGAAATAAAGAGGTTTCGGGATGCGCGATATGTCTCTCCTCTTGAGGTAATATGGAGAATTTTCAGTTTTAGACTCTCTCAAATCCAACCTTCTGTAATTGCCTTGCAAATCCATCTTCCGAATCAACAGCTGGTCAGATTTTCAGAAAACGATGTAATGGCAGACGTTATTGACTGAGAGAGACAAAAGAGAACAATGTTTACTACCTTTTTTTACAGGAATAGAGTTGATATGACTGCCAGAAATTACTTGTATAAGGATTTTCCTACGCAGTATACATGGAATAAAAGTTCACGCCAATAGAATCCTCGTAGAAGAGGAACAATGAAAGGACGATTAGTGTATGTTAATCCAACTGAAGGAGAGCAGTTCTATCTGCGTCTACTTTTATCTCATATCACCGGACCTACATCATTTGAAGATATTTGCATAGTTAACGGGTTGTTACACCCAACTTTTCGAAAAGCTGCTTTAGAGAGAGGTTTAATAGAGGACGATAATAATCTTTCTCAATATCTTGTAGAGGCCTCCGTCTTTCAATTTCCAGGTGCCCTTCGAAGGCTATTTGTGACTATTTTGATTTACTATAAACTGGGAGATGTTTGCAAGTTATGGAATGACCACTATGCTTCACTTTCTAAAAATTACATACGATAATATGACAATCTTCAACGAGTCCAAGATATGGTTCTCACTGACATCATGGTATTCCTACAATCGATGGGTAAGGATTTGAATGATTTTGATCTTCCAATGGTAAATGCAAATTCCAGTTTACAAGATGTAGGTTCTCGTGAGGTACAAGAAGAGTATTCCATTATCGTAGAAGATGAATACCTACAAGCACGAGACTCTCTGAATTCAGACCAAAAATCCGTTTTTGATGACATCATGAGGCACGTTAATGATGATTGCCAGGGTGTGTTCTTCGTTGATGGTCCTAGCGGAACTGGGAAAATGTTTTTGTACAAAGCTTTGCTTGCCGAGGTCCGTTCTCGTGGTCTAATCGCTCTTGCAACAGCTTCATCAGGTGTTGCAGCTAATAACATGCCGGGGGTAGAACTGCTCATTCTCGATTCAAGATTCCACTCAATTTGGATAATAACTTCTATTGTAACATCAAACAACAGAGTGGAACTGCTCAACTACTTCGTCATGCAAGACTAATCATTTGGGACGAGGCATCGATGGCTAAGAGACAAGCGGTGGAGGCTCTCGATCAAACAATGCAAGATCTCATAGGAAACAGACTTCCGTTTGGTGGAAAGATAATGGTCATGGTAGGTGATTTTAGACAAGTATTACGTGTTGTACGTCATGGTACCCGAGCACAGATTGTAGACTCCAGCCTACAAATGTCACCTATTTGGTCTGTGATTAAAAAGATACGGTTAACTATCAATATGAGAACGTTGGCTGATCCTTGGTTTTCAGAATTCCTTCTACGAGTTGGCAATAGTTAGGAGGAAACGATTGTTGACACTTTTATTTGCATACCTGACGACATGGCAATTCCATACAACGATGAACATAACTAAAAGGATGCTTTGATTGATGTAGTTTTTCCATCTTTGCAAATCAATGGGGCTGTATCAGATTATATCATTTCTAGGGTGATATTATCAACTAAAAATCATAATGTGGATGACATTAATGATGAGTTGATGAAAAGATTTTGTGGAGAAGAAAAGGTTTACTATAGTTTTGACGAAGCACAAGACGATACGAACAATTTCTATCCAATTGAATTCTTGAACTCATTAACTGATAGTAGTTTGCCACCTCATCGTCTTCGACTCAAACTTGGATGGCCGATAATATTGTTACGAAATATTAATCCTACTAGTGGATTATGTAATGGCACAAGATTGATATGTAGAGGTTTTCAACAGAATGCCATCGATGTAGAAATAGTTGTCGGTCAGTATGCTAGAAAGAGGGTATTTTTGCCTAGGGTTTACTTCACGGGAGTGTATTCAACTTGTCACGAAAAGTTATTGTATGTATTGGACTTTGATTTTTTTCATTGTATGTATCAAACTTATAAAAACCTACCATTTGATGTATTTGGTTAATAGTTGGATACACTTTTGTGACAAGTTGGATACACTTTCGTGGTAGGTTTTGATAAAGTTGGATACATTAAATGGTAGTTTTGATATGTTTGATACATACAATGGAAAAAATAGAAGTTCAATACATACAATAACTTTACGTGACAAATTGAATACACTTTTAGGAACTAAACCCTTTCGCCTAAAATTCATTTATGTCCATCTGAAGATGGGATGTTTCCGTTTAAACTAAAGCGGAAGCAGTTTCCAGTTCGTCTGAGCTTCGCTATGACAATCAATAAGGCTCAAGGACAAACGATTCCAAATGTAGGGATTTATCTACCGGAGTCCATATTCTTGCATGGCCAACTTTATGTGGCATTATCCAAAGGTATATCATGAGGAGCTACAAAAGTATTGGTCAAACATTCCCAAAGAATTCATCGCCATGGAGTCTACACACCAAACGTGGTGTACCAAGAAGTTTTACACGATTAGTAAGGTACAACCAAGCATTATGTAATATTTGTTAAATTATTTGTACTTGTATAACCTTTTTTTTTTATAAAATCCCTGATAAAATTGTCAGCTAACATAACCTTTCATTAACACCATTTCCTTTTACAGGATTATCCTGGAGTTTTACTTGTTGATGCTGAAAGAACTACCCGAGTTGCTTTGCAGGTGCAACAAATTCTCAATTTGTAGATAAAAAATAAATAAATAAGATAAGTAATTCTTTTATTCATTAAAAAGCATGTCAAGAATTGTAGATGGAGAAATCAAGATTCATAATCCATGACTTTGAGCAATTTGGGCTTCTATGGCCATATCAGGTTCTTTTCGGACCATTACTTTTCGTCTATTGTTGTATTCTTAAAGACTATAACATGCATATTGTATATGAATAACCTTTTGTATATAACACTGGAAAATTTTCCTTCTTTGTTTTCCCCTAATAACAAGCGTCTTGTATTCATTGGCCATCGCAAGTTGATCTGCATGTGACACAATGCATTTTCTTAATCTTTTTTTCTTCTTTGATAACTTTGTTGGTGTAGCAGCATGGAAGGATGGGAATGACAAATAAAGAACCTTTTGCACATTTATTCTAGGGTTTACTTCACGAAAGTGTATCCAACTTGTCACGAAAAGTTATTTTATGTATTGGACTTCCATTTTTACCATTTGACGTATTAAAACTATCAAAACCTACCATTTAATGTATTTCGTGACAAGTTGAATACACTTTTGTGACAAGTTGGATACATTAAATGGTAGGCTTTGATAAAGTTGGATACATACAATAACCATCTTAAACTTTGATATGCCAAATGGTAAAAGTAGAAGTACAGTATATACAATAACATTCCGTGACAAGTTGGATACACTTTCGTGAATTAAACCCTTTATTCTACCCTAAGTTATTGCTTTCTCCATAAGCAAAGGTATGGACTTCATTACCCTTTTTTAACCATAAATAATAGTTCTATATTTTTTTTCAAATCATGTTTGTTAACAGATTCAAGTAGCCCTTCGAAGGCAAGTGCCAGTATAAATTACATCACATTTCTATTTTACTTTGTTGCGAAATAAGTTACACTTTCAAAAGTAAGTGCCAACTTTCCAATTCTACCCTTAATTATGATACGAAAAGTTCATTATTCTCTCTATTAATAACGGTAACATTGACTTTGGGTTAATTTATAAAGTGTAACTTTTGTAATTTCAAAAAATGGGTGTCTTTTTCATTAATTATCAAAGGAAGGATGCCCATCTATCTAATGATTTTGTGTGTTGCTTTCTCTGTTGATTTCAAATTAGCAACTTACGATGCATCCACGGAGGCGGTATGGGAAAGACCCTTACGCCATGGAAGTTTTACTGAAGAAACTTTACCTGATGAGAATGGCAGCAGATATCGGGATCACTACAATCTGTCTCGGGGAAAACCGTGGGAATGAAAACAACTATGAACGAAAAGGTATTAAAGATGGTAACAGAAGCCATGCTTTCAGATGTTCACCGCAACATGCCTGCTTTTAAAGATATTTTGAACATGGGTTTACTTCACGAAAGTGTATCCAACTTGTCATAAAAAGTTATTGTATGTGTTGTACTTCCATTTTTACCATTTGACATATTAGAGTTTAAGAAATGGTCATTATATATACACAACTTTATCAAAACCTATCATTTAATGTATCCAATTTGTAACGAAAGTGTATCCAACTTGTTACGAGATATATTAAATGGTAGGTTTTGATAGTTTTGATACGCCAAATGGTAAAAATGGAAGTACAGTACATACAATAACTTTTCGTGACAAGTTGGATACACTTTCATGAAGTAAACCCTTTGAACATCTTTGATAGACTTCCATCGAGTTCTGAAGTTTTTGAGATTTTAATTTCTATGAATGCATTGTTCTAAAGATACTTTGAACATCTTTCTTAGACTTCCATCAGTTGATGATGTTCAATTTAGATTTAAAGCGAATCGTACTTGCAGATGGACCTATGGGCATCATGCAATCATGTCTTGATGTTGTCCTTCCTTACGTCTGCCAACAACAACAATTCGTCCGCCCCATTGGGGAGTTTCAAGTTATGTTGGTCGGTAATCATCAATCAACGGTTGACATCATAGAGGATCAAAATCTCCCAAGGTGAATTGGTTTACGTGGCTATCTGGATCGGGCGATTGAAGCGGAGGGAACAAAGGCAACAGTAATTAGGTCACGGGAGGAAACGGGCGCTCGCTCGGACAAACTGCTTAATGGTGCGGTGATCATAAACTACTACATAGATTGATGTTGCCTAACTAAAACCATTCAGCCTGGCTGTTTCGGTCGGCTTTGTGACAATCTTCATTGGGTGTGTGGCTTCAAAATCCAATTGATGTCGTCGTTCAATTGCTGGGTTCACGTCTCGTAATCCCAACGATGGTGATTGGCAATTAGTCATAATAGCAATCTGCTTATTTTGTGTTGTTTTCCTCGTTTTTTGATGAAAATTTATGCCTACTGGATGTGTGTATTTTATTCACTGCTGTGTGGATTAGCTGTTGTAATGGTTGGTTTTGAATTTTTTGGTAATAAAATGCTTTATGCGAGAAAAAAAAGTTGTTTTCTTTTAATTGTTACATTAAGGCTTTGAGAGGTGTTACGGTGGAAGTTGGGTGCCAACATTGCATTATTATTGTAAAGTTGAAGAATTATAATATTAATCAACCAATAAACTACCAACTATAGGGATGGCAAAAAACCCCGAACCCGATGGGGAAACCCGAACCCGAAATAAATGAGGCGGGTTTGGGGACGATAAATGGGGACGGGGACGTGGTTGGGAAAACCTGCTTATTTTAAACGGGGATGGGGACGGGGACGGGGGGACCAATCCCCGACCCGATTACCCGATTATATCCCCGATTGTATCCCCGAATATATCCATGATTATATCTCTAAATTTATTTTATTTTATGATTGTTTAGTAGACAATATATTATATATAGCTAAATGGTTTTATGTTTGGTCGTATATATACTTTAACCTTTCAACTTTTAATATTTTGGATGCATTTAAACAATATATATATATAGCTAAACTTTTACTATTTTGGATGCATTTCGACTTTAGGAGTTAAATTTCTTTCGGATCTGTTTAGAGAATGGATTCGAGAATGTTATGTAATTTAGTATATCATTTTCCGAGACTTGTGGATTTATGGTAAAGTTTAAACGATGATGGGGATCCCCGCGATGAAACCCGAGTAATTAACCGTTTATACTAAACGGGGATACCCGTTTCCCCGCGGGTTTCCTCGATTACCCGATGGGGATCCCCGTTTAAATCCCCGCGGGTTTAAGCGGGGACGGGGACGGGTTTTTTAAACGGGGACGGGGGATCGATCCCCGCCCCAAACCTGCCCCATTGCCACCCCTAACCAACTATAAGCTTGGATTGATTATATTGTTGTTTTTTTGGTACTAGATACACGTCCGCGCACGTGGGAGGTAAGTGCTTTATAAAATTGTACATTAAGCTATTAAGATAGTAAACTTGAAAGTTGATAATAACCGTAATAGAATTTTTATATAGCAGTATAGGTTTATGTTAATATGATAACTGTGTAAATTTAATCCCCATGTTTGGTTTGAGGAATCAATTAAATTTGAAATCCAAGATTATAAACTGTGGTTGGGGTGGTTTTGGTATTTTGCAAGATAGCATTTGTGGTTGGTATTTTCCAGGAAAACAAAGGTTCCATCACATTATTTTTATATTAAGGGTAGTCTTCACATGTCCCTTTTTAGAAAACAAAGTCTTAATATCATATTAAATATATTTTGCATCCTTTTTCATAAATGTTTGTGTGTGCATTGGCTGATCATCCTATCGGGTATGTGCTAAACGAACAAATCTCATGGATGGTTTTGCCTTTACATCAACTGACAACTTAAAAAGATTCAGTCTTCTTGCAAGGGAATTTTGTCATAACATTTTCTAAGTTTTTTTAGAATAAATTGGATTCACTGATCACGTGAATTTGAAAAAAATAGTTGTTAAAATATTGAATGACACTTGATGATTTACACATGAATCTTCTTATATCTTGTGTTATTTATACGTTTACAAACTAACCGTTTTTCCCCGTTCAAAAAAAATTGTTTTTCCGTAAAACCACATATTTTAGAATTCCCGAATTCAGACAAATGATAAACACTTTACAATCTTTTACACCGCCACATCGTAGGGATACGTTAACTAGTATATATATATATATATACACTTATAAACCTTTCTTTAATTTTATTTTATTTTTTTCACGATATTTAACCTTTTTATTTAAATCAGACATATAACTTAAGCCAATAGCTTCTTGGTACTTGCGTCCCTTCAAAAAGTCATGGGTATATGTTTAAAACTTTAAATCACATTTCTTTGTATTGTTGTACACAAACTTATACACGTACCATACAAATTACTAAATTTTCATAATTGTTGTAAAATACAACTTTCTTTATTTTCAAATAATTGTATCGATCCATGTTTCTTTACATAGTAAGTTCTATAATATCAATTGTATGGTTGTATCAAGATTGATTATCGGTATGTCGTAAATTACACATATTTAAATACCCTTATTTTTATCTATTACTTAATTGATTAACTAAAGTTTGTCAAAATCAAGTTATAATTGATTATCTAAATGTTTGCATTATATACAAAAAAAAGACTGTAAAAAACAATTATACTTTATTCTATTTTATTCCAGATATATGCCATTATTGATATTAATAAAAATATAAAGATGATATTAATTAAACTTTATTTTTTAACAAACCAAATAAAACGGTTCACCAACTTATTCCTTCCTACTTATTAAATTTATTAATAGCCATAATGGTCAAACATTTGAATGGGAAAGAAGTTAATATGCATTAAATGAAAGATGTTTCATATTTAGTAAATGAAGTCACTAAAATCATTCATTTAAACTCCTTTAAAATAAGTATTTAAACAATATAAGGAAATTACTACAACAAGTCTATTAGATTAACATAATGCTTAAACAAAATAGATAACATATGGAAATTTAATATGAACACCATATTATCTTTCTTTTTGCTGTTTTTAGTGCCGACAAACTATGAAATATATGATTACAGCTAATTTTACGCAAAATGTGCTCATCGTATCTTGTTTTATTTTATACCTCAAGATCCTTGTGATATATGTATTGTATTTGTGTATCGTAGAGGTCCCCTACTTGACGGTACTATGCATCAACGTGTGTTGCCTCACACGTTGTCATTGACACGTATGAATACACTTTAAGGCATAAACTTAACCATTAACGTGTTAAAAGCATTTAGCATGCTTATCTTAAATAAATCAAATGCATAAATCATAGTTGAATATATTGTATCATGTACTATTATATGTGTTACAACTCCAAAGTCACTTGAAACTCATAACTGGTTCTTATAAGTATATATGTGTTTGCTTGAGTACTACCTACATAATGCATACATATTATGTGAATGCTTGAACTGGTTAACGACATTGGTTATACTAAAATGGTCAAATCAAACTAAACAGTAGTTAGATGCGACTCATAAGTCATAAATGACCCCTGAAGTTCTTTTCACGGTCCCATACATCCTGGAAGACTATGGCCAACTTGCATGATTAAACTCAATTTAACCGATCAATGCAACATCATTAAGCTCAAGTCCCGCATGACTTTCCTAGCTAACTCCATACCCACACGTATTGATCGTCTTAATAAGATTCTTTATGCAACCTTTGAAGTCGGGTAGAGCTCACAATAAGAAAACACAGGTTATTTTCGTGTAGAACAAACTACACTTTATGCAAACTCAATTTTAGGTCAAGTTTACTAAGAGTGCGTTTGATATGCAGACAGGACAAGACAGAACAAGGTAGAACAAGACAGAACAGTTGTTCAACGTTTGGTAAGCCATGACAGGGCAAACTGGACATAACATGACTGATTAAATGACCATTTTACCCCTGGTGAAATTTTTAGCATTTTTTACCTAATAGTCGATCTAAATGAAAATTAACAAAAAACAAAAAACTCCAATCTATGTATCAACAAAACTATAATCAAGTATATAATCAAAAATCATAACTTGCAAGATAAATAGTAGCAATATACATTATTAGTTGTATTTTCGATCAAGTTTCGGGTATGAAATATTGTCATCGAAAATCAAAATTAGGTGTGAAGTATTTCGGACCATGTAGAATTCGATTTAATCGGGTTCAAGTTCAAATTTTAACAATATATCTTTTTCTTTTATTTTTCCATCAAATTAGTAGAAAATAGAAATAGTGTGCAACGAAAATTTAAAAATGAATATATATATATATATATATTAAGCAATAAAATTTGAATAAAAAAATATTAAATAAAAAATTTACTCCTATATTATTATAATGACTATAAATTTAATCTTAACCTTTCGTTTACATGCTTAATCATTAAAGATTAAAATTAATTCAAACTCCAAAATCCAAATTTCAAACGTTAAAAATTAAATTAAACACTTAAAACTAATAAAAATAAGTTCAAATCTCAAAGATCTACATAAAAAAGTTATAAAAAAATATTAACAAAAGGTTTTATTCGGGTTTCGGGTGAGTTCGGGTAATCGGTACGGAGACCCTACCGAACCGAGTAACTCGTCATAAAGTTGGATTTCGAAGATCGAGTTAGTTCGAGTTATGTGGGTCAGGTAGATTCGAGATCTTTTTGAATCGGATTTTCGGATTTGGTCGAGTTTTGTTCACCCCTAACTCCCTAAGTATGAGGCAAATATAAAAAAAGAGAATCAATCTGTATTTTGAGGGGTATAATAATAAATTTGACTCTGTTCTACTTAGTTCCAAGTGGTAGCATGAGCTACTTAGTTCTGGTGTGTCCCGCATAGATATCTGCCAAACATGGAACAAGCTTGTTCTACCATGTCCTGTTTCATCCTGTCTTGCGTACTAAACGCACCCTAAACATTTTTGCATTGTGTTCAATTGTTCATACTAACATGCAATACCAACTTCTGATATACTTAAACTTCAATAACACCACATATCATTACTCCAAGAGGTTAAATATTACTCAATTAAAATACCAATTGGCGCCTGACACACCAATTGTGTAACCTTTGGCATAAGTTGATTAAATGACTAACTAGAAACGTACCTGTGCGCGTTGCAGCGCGAAGTATGTATCAATTGCCCGATTTTTATATGCATCATTGTAAACATCAATTTAATCATATGTGTTCAATCAATTAACCTCCTAATGGTTTATTGAATAGTCAATTTCGAAAATTGAAATAAAAGTATTATCTTTATATAATAGAATATATAATATAATTGAATAAAAAATATTCAATATTGGGCTTATTTCGAAGGTATTGACGAGACGATTATGATGGTATAATTTGTTAAAAAAACGTAATTTTAATATAAATTTTAGTTCATAATATATGATTAGTTAGATTATATGATAAGGGTTTAAAATAGAAAATGAAAAAGTAAAGGATTAAAATAAGATTTAATAACTAACTATGAGGGTACAAAGTGTAAATGTGTAAAATGAAATGTTGAACAAAAGAAACTGTCAAATTGAGTTATTTGCTTTTATATATAGTATAGATAAGTCCGGCTCTTGAACCACCCCCAACCAACGTTAATTATAGAAGAAACTTGGTATCATTCAAACAATAAATGAACAAACGAGATCAAGTAACATGATGAATTGAAAATTGAACTAGGTTTACCACAAAATAACGTACACGGTCCAACTAAAGGGTCATTTACTATGAATATATTTGGTAAGTAAGCTAGCTTATTTTTGTGGTACATGTTTGGATGAATATAAGCTAGCTTATTGAAACGCTCCTTGAAGTAGTGTTTAAAAACCTTTTTGTGATTTTTTTCCAACTATACCCGCTATTAATATTAACTATTATTAATTAAAAACAAATATTAGCAATTGATTATTAATAAATATTAGTGTAAAGTATGATTTTAGTCATGTGTTTTGTTATAAATTTGGATTTTCGTTCCTTTGATTTAGTAATTTTCATTTTCGTCCCTATGGTTTGTAATCTATTACTGTTGTTTCCCCTGCAATAATTCCTACCATTTAAAGTACAAAGGACTAAAGTCATAAAAATATTTAAACAATAAGGATTAAATCACAATAGGTACTATATTATTATGATGGAAATAACAATGAATTACAAACCATAAGAACGAAAATCGCAATTTTTTAACCATAGAGATGGAAATTGCAATTTTAACAGACTTATGAACGAAAACTTATTTTACTCTAAATAGTAATTTTAGTAATTAGAATAGATTATTAGTTATTAATTAAATTGAATTATACATTATATATTAATTAACATGTTTAGTTGCCAACAAACAAATATAACAATCTTTAAAATGTTGATGTAAGTTACATTGAACTAAAGCTATATTTTTTTTAGATAATTAAAATATGCTAAATATTTTAATAAGATATATCTGATGTAATTCTTAATTATATTTCTTTTAAGGTTGCTAATTACTTTGATATGTGAAGTTGATCAAATTTATTTTTAATTTTGTTATATGTAATAGTAATTTAATCATAAATTAATGTAGATTTTTTTTCCTTCTAAAATTTGTTTTAACAATTTCTAAATTTATAGTATATATATAATAATCAATTTATATTACTTCAATCAATATTATAATATTTAATTTATTTATTATATTGTTTGTATTAATTAACATATATTATAAATTTCTTTTTAGAGTGAATTGCAATTTTGGTCCCTGTGGTTTTATAAAACCAGCACATATGGTCCCTACAAATTTTTTATTGCAAAAAAAACACTGTGGTATGTATTTTTGCTTGGTTTTGGTCCCTCAAGACTAACACCGTTAGTTAAGTCTGTTAAGTCCCTACCATGTGCCTTGCACATGAGGGCATTTTGGTCTTTTTAATGAAAAACAAACTATAGGGACCAAAATTTCAATTGACATATTTTTTATTCAACAAGGACCATATGTGTAAATTCAAAAACTTGTGGTTTAAATATTGAAAGATGAGAAACCCACAGATGGTTCGTCTACCCTCTTCCCTTCCGGCGAAACACTGCCATCCCCGGCGATACCGCCATCGCCGGCGACGCTTGCAACACTTCCATCCCCGGCAAGGACATCGTACCCACTTCATCTTCGTTCCCCCTCCCCTTCCCTCCCCTCCCCTAGATCTCCGGTGACTCCATTTTCCGACGACTCTGTCTGCATCTCCCCCTCACTCTCTCTGCCTCTAATCGCCCTCCTTTAACAGATCCGGTGATGGTGGCTGTTGCTACGGTGGCGTAGATGCGGTGGTGGCTGCCGCTACAACGGCGCAGATCCGGCGCTGGTGGCTGTTTCTACGGCGGCGCAGATCATCGTTGGTTGATGTCGCTACAGTGGCACAGATCCGGCTTGGCAGTTGACGACGTTTGGACATGGCGACGGTGTTCGGCGTTTGGACAGCAGCGGTTTGGTGGTCGGTGATTGAGGACAAAAGTGGTTGTGTGGATTTCCCTCTGTTCTTCAGAGCTTAATTTTTTCAAATTATTTGTGTTTTTGAATTAGGAGTTTAATCTGCTTCTAATGGTTGTTTGATTAATGGAGTGATATGTATTCATTGGGTTAGAGCTTGGGGGTTTTAAGAAATGAAAGAAAAAAAAAAGCATGAAGAACAGACGATTGGGGGGTTTTTTGAAATTGTTTTGATTTCCTTGTTTGATGAAGAATTTATGTTGTTCTTGATATAATAACAAGCTTTTAATTTGGAAAATTTTCTTCATGTTAAAAGATGCACACCAATTGTTTGATGTTTTGTCCTTTTTGTATTTGCTTTGTAAAAATGGATATATTTATGTTTCATTTCTCCAGGTACTCTGGTTTTGATGAAATTTTTGTGTTTATATGATTCATGGGATTTCTATTTTTAGTCATTTTACAATGATATTTCCTTCTTCCATGACTGTATTTCTGCAACAAATTTGTAGATCTAATTTATGACTTCTAGTTAGGTGTTGGGTGGTGGTGGTTAAAGTGGGTGGGTGGGTGGTGGTCATGGGTGGTGGTGGAAATCAATGGTGATAAGAGGAAGAGGAACAAGAAGATGGGTATGGTGGAGGTGGGGTAGGGTCAAAATTGAGTGAATAACATGATTGGTCCTTTGATTTATAAAAGTTGCATTTTAATTATTGAAATAAATTGTATAATGCTAAAAGAATATTTGCCACTTTGGTCCCTGTAGTTTGTTTTTGGTAAAAGACCGATATGCCCTCATGTGCAAGGCACATGGGAGGAACTTAACAGACACACCTAACGGTGTTAGTCTTGAGGGACCAAAACCAAGCAAAGCTGCATACCACAATGGTTTTTCTGCAATAAAAAATTTGTAGGGACCAAAGGTGCTGGTTTCGTTAAACCACAGGGACCAAAATTGCAATTCACTCTTCTTTTTATTACATTATTAGATATTTGTCTTAATAGTATTATAAAATGTTTATAATTGATTACTTATTCAAGATGTCCTTTTTGGTCATTTTACATACTCATAAACTAGTTTTTGCCAAACATAATTTGTTTAGCAGTTACCAACTAACTTATCAGCTAGTTTGTCAAACACAATATGTGTTTACATGGTAAACCTTTACTGTTTTCACTTATCTTACTGATAAGCATGACAATAACCAAGAATTTTACCTAATAAGAGACAAAAACAAGGACTGAGAGTTTTATTCGGTAAGTGATGAAAAATACTCTTACCAACCATCTTTTTGATTGTCGAGATTGTTAAATGACAAAGTCAATGTAATTAATTCTCGTACAGGTAAGATAAAGTAAACGAGAGTAATTTTTTTTACATGTATTGCTTTTCCAATAAATGGTTAATAAACAACTGTTGACACGCAAAATAAAATACATAGTTCAATTAAATGAATTTTCAACAATAAACAAATAAATATATTATAAAATAACTAATATATATACAAAAATGTTTTTATCACCTAATAAAATTTTAGTTAGTCAAATATTTTTTTAAATAATTGTAACCGATATGTAAAAGATTACGAGTTATGAGTGAAAAAATTTCCAACAATAAACATGTGCGTATGAATGTATGATACCTTTTTTCCTGCATTTAGCAAATGAGAGTACATTTACGTAATTCACCTTTTACTTTCCCATTTTATTCAATCAAATTTTGGAAAAAAAAGTTGTCAGTGACTTATTAAATGCAGAGTTAATTACCCATATGATCCCTGATGAAAATTACCGGTTTAGCTTTTAAAGTTTATTTATTACATAAATGATTCTACAGATATGCATTTTGTTACAGATTTAATCCCTCATGCGTTACATTAATGGTGCGTCCATAAATCCGTGAATTACCGGTTTAGCTTTTAAAGTTTATTTATTACATAAATGATTCTACAGATATGCATTTTGTTACAGATTTAATCCCTCATGCGTTACATTAATGGTGCGTCCATAAATCCGTGAATTACTAAGATAAATGATCATTATACCATTTCCATCAAATTTTCTATTTTTAGACCACATGGACCAAATATGACAAAATGGGCATTCCATTATTTCTTTTTGAGTTAATTACATATTTGGTTTTTACGGTTTGGTGGTTTTAACACTCTAGGTCCCTCGATTGAAATAACTATGGGTTCGGTCCCTGTGGTATGCGTTTTATAACGCTCTGTTTCCCTCTGGTAGACGCCGTCAATGATTGAACCGTAAGGCCCATCATGTGCACGGCACATGATGGGAATTTTAGTCATTTAACAATTATATTTATTTTCAATTAAATTTATAGGGACCAAATATGTAACCTCCTTTATTATATTTAGAGTAAATTACAGATTTGGTCCCTATGGTTTAGGTCCAATTATGATGGAGGTCCCTGAACCCTAATTTTCATGGAACAAGTCTCTGTGGTTTGATTTTCATTACGATGGTGGTCCCTTGCCCTAACGTCTATTAAAAACAGCTGTTAAAAAATGGTAAAAGACGAAATTACCCCTATCCCTTCCTCTATTCCCCAACCCCAAACCCTAAAGTTGCAGCAGCCTCCACCGCTGGCCACCTCCTCCGCCACCAGTCGTCTGCAAAAACTACCACCACCAACAACCACCACCACCAACAACCACCACCACCAACAACCACCACCACCAACAACCACCACCTTCAACCCAATACACCAACACCTACCACCAACCACCACCACCAACTAACCACCCACCACCACCACCAACTAACCACCCACCACCAACTCCGGCCTCTCCAACCCATGTCCACCTTCATCGCCAGCCACCTTCAAATCCGACCACCGCCGTCGCCTTTCAAATCCGACCACCGCCTCTGCAGACCTTCAGATCCGACTGCCGCCCAACAACATCATCTTAGCCTCACTCTACGTTCTCCCAACGCGTGGCCACTACCGCATCGATCCACACCACCCAACCGGAAAATCGATGTGGCCGGAGTTGCAAGAAGGGGGCAAAGATTTGAACAAAAATGAAGAAGAAAAAGAAAAGAAGGGGGCTCTCATCGGTGATGCTCTCGTCGGAGAAAGTAGGTGGTTGGCGGTGGTGCTCTTGTCGGTGATGCACTCGCTGGAGAAAGGAAGAAGAAAAAGAAGGGGATAGCTTGCAGGTGTTAGGGATGAAAGTTCTAGGGTTTGGGGTTGAGGAAGGGAAAGGGAAAAAGTGAGAGGCTAACGGATGAGGGAGGTGGGGTGAGAGAAGCTAATGATGATGATGATGATGTTGCAGGTGAGAGGCTAACGGAGGAAGAAAAGAAGATGAAAATGGGAAGAAGAAGTAGAAGAAGAAGAAAGGGGGAAGGGGGAGTAGGTGGTTGGTAGGGGTAGGTTGGTGTTGGGGGGGGGGGGTGGGAGGGCACGTGTAATTTACTCTTATATTAATACTATTATAGAAGATAATTATAAACTTTAATTTTTAATGTAAAATGAATTTAATTGTAAAATGATGAAAATGCCCCTGCCCTAACGGAGCTTTTTAACAGACGTTAGGGCAAGGGACCACCATCGTAACGAAAATCAAACCACAGGAACTTGCTCCATGAAAATTAGGGTTCAGGGACCTCCATCGTAATTGGACCCAAACCACAGGGACCAAATCTGTAATTTTCTCTTATATTTAAAAACCTCAGGGACCAAAATTGTAACTTCCACCTACCAACCATCATCATCATCATCTTCCTTGAAAGACGCAACCATCATCATCTTCTTTTTCTTTTTGAAACACCACCATCATCATCCCCTTTTAAAGATCATCACCATTCCACCCACCTCCATCGGTAATCACCTCGAACAGATGTCGTTGACTTCATCACCTCCAAATCCCATATCCATGCCTCCTCTGCACCTACGTCTCCGGCAGTCGTTTTCCAGCAGCATCTTTCCGGCAGCAACATCTCTTTCCCAGTCTCCACCACCGACGACTTCCAGATCGTAAGCCACCACACTAGAAAATGTTTTTGATCTCCATAGATCCATCGCCACCATAGTTCCGATCGAGCCACCGCAAGTGCGAAAACCCTCCGTCTCCATCGTTCAGCCATCGTCTCCAACGTCCAACCCACTCCCACGGCATCGAGCATATCCATTCACACCACCACTGTAACCCTAAATCAAGCCCTAAATCCTAAATTGATGAACCCTAAATCGATTCCAGATCTGCAAAAACCTAAATCGATGAACCCTAAATTGATTCCAAATCAGTGGAAACCCAAAATTGATGAATGTGTTACGATAATTGTTAGGACAAGGAAGACCTCGAGATTTCGCACAATGGTCGAATGAAGTGGCTGAATTGGCAGGAATTTGCATCAAGATCTGGGTAGGGGAGTTCACTTTCTGTTCAAGGTATGTTTTATGTGTAAAACCTTTGGCTGTTGATGGTTTGTGGTAGTGGTGAATGATAGACGTCTTGGTGGTTTCATGCAAGCGGTGATGGTGTTAATGGTGGAAGTGGTGGTGGTTTTGTGTAGGAGGTGGTGGTTTTATGCAAGCAGTGGTGGTGTTAATGGTGGAAGTGGTGGCGGTTGTGTGTAGGAGGTGGTGGTGGTGGTGAATGATGGACGTGAATGGTGGTGGTGGCATGGTTGTGGGTGGTGCTGGATGGTGGATGTGAACGGTGAATAAATTATTCAACAGGTTGGTGGCCGATGGGTGGTGATAGGTGGTCGTGGCCGGTGGGTGTTTAGTGGTGGTGGTGGAAGTGGTGGTGAATAGGTTTTCCGACAGGTTGATGGTCATGGTGGCCTGGTAGGTGGTTTGATGGTGGTGGTGGCCTGCGGGTACGTGGTAAGATACATAGATACACATACATACATACACATACATCATTAAATTAAGTAAATTACGTTTTTTATCCATGTGATTTAATTGAAATTTAAAAAAACGTAAAATGACTAAGATGCTCATCATAGCATATGATAGGTCTAATGGAGTAAAAATGGACGGCGTCTACCAGAGGGACCCAGAGTATTATAAAACGCATACCACAGGGATCCAACCCATAATTATTTCAATCGAGGGACCTAGAGTATTAAAACCACCAAACCACAGGACCGGATATGTAATTAACTCTTTCATTTTTAAGTTTAGCTTTTTTTATTAACTTTTTTGATTTTGACTTTTATCCACATCATCATCTTCTTGAATACAAGACCCTAATAATCAAGAACATCTAACCCTAAATCAAAAACCAAAAGTGTTTCAAATGCAAACCTATTTCTGGTTCCCATTTATGGATCAGAGTTCCAATTTTGGATACCAAATCCAAAAGTGTTTCCAATCCAAAATCCAAACCTCAAAATCAAAGGTAGTCACCAGTGGTGAGAATGACGATGGCTTAATGATGGTGTCTCTCAGGAACTTCCTCCTTTCTTGATCGTCGACAAAACCCATACCCAAACTAAAAACCATGAATCTGGAGAGTAGATCTTCATGGGTTTTGGAATCTGGAGAGTAGATCTTCATGTGTATGTGTGTGAGAGAGATGTCGGAGATGCTGAAGAGGGGGAGAGGGTCGACGTTTGGGTTTGATTCTTGAGTCCGATGTACAACAACGAGGGTTGGACTTTGAGTTATGGTCGCTGGGGTAGAAGACTAGAAATTGTGGTCGTCGGTGTTAGACCTATGTGGAGAGGTGGTCGACGACCTTTCATATTAACGTATACGTATGTATATGTTATATATGTATATACAAATATATTAATTAAAGAAATTGTTATTTTTGTTAAATTACATACATGGTCCCTATGATTTACAAAAATTGGAAAACTAAAGAGAAAACTAAAAAGACTAATTTACCGTTACAGTTAAGGGAGACAATGGACGAGCGTTAGGTCGAGGGACCAAATTCGTAAGAATCTGCATACCTAGAAGACCAATTATGTAATAAATGAACTTTAGGACTAAATTCGTAATGTTCGACAAACGTTAGGGACCAATTGTGTAATTAACTCTTAAATGCAACAATTTTCATCAATTTAAGTTATGTAATATAAATTAGAGTGAATTACACATTTGATTCTTATGATTTAGTGGTATTAATACTTTGGGTCTGTCCAAGGTGGTGTGGTGGAGTGGTTAGTGCTTGGAGGGTACATAGTGCCCACCCAAGTTCGAATCCCCACATGCACAAACTAAGGACATTTGTCAATTTCTTTGTAGCTCAACGGTCTTTTGAGTTGTTCTGACCCCCTTTTTATTTATTTTCATTTCTTTGGACTCCGCAAGAATTCCTCACATGAATTGCTAAGGATCCAATAAGTCCAACATTTATTCCTTCAGATGTGTCAATTGGTAACATCCTGAGGGAGGCAGTGGATGGTATCCATGTCTACTTGGGTTCGATTCGAGGGGAAACAGGAGACGACACCCCAGTTCATGGGTCGACCTTCGGGTCGGGCATGGGCGAGGCTATGGGCCGGTAACAGTTTCCATGATCAAGAGGATTAGTCAGGTGCCCGAATGGATCCCGGATACCTCTTCGACTTCGGTTGGGACGTGTGCGTGTGTTTGACTGTCGTCCAAAAAAAATTAATACTTTGGGTCCCTAAAATAAAATATCTATAGATTGGTCTTTGTGGTTTGCATTTTATAACGTATTGAGTCCCTAAAACTAATCCGTCTAATTTAGCTCCGTTAAAAACCCCATCTGCATGGCACATGACGGGTATTTTGATCTTTTAACTTCTTTTTTATTTTCAATTAAAATCACAGGACCAAATATGTAATTTACTTTATAATATATTATATACTAATAACATATATCCCTTCGCTTTTTCTCCCACCCTCACCCTCTCACTCTCACTCTCTTTCTCTTTTAGACTTCCACCACCATCTCTCTCTCTATCTATCTCCACCACCACCACCATCACCACCCCCACCACCTCCAGCCCCCACGATCACCACCACCAGCCCCCAACCACCAACACCACACCACCCGTAACACCACCACCGATCATCTTCATCATCATCCTCATATCTACTGATAACACCAAAATTATACATGTTTTGGTTGCGCATAATCGTATGACTTTACCCCATTTCTCACCCGTTTATGATCATTTCATGCACTAAAAGAGCTTATTATTGTTTGTGAAGGATTTGGAGGCCGTGGAACGGAAAAGTACGAAAAAAGGCGAGAAAACGTGAAAAATGCACAGAGTCAACACAGAAGCTACTTGGCGATCGCGAAATCCTCAACCTGGCGCCGCCAAGTTCGACTGAAGAGAAGACCAGAGTTTGACCTAAGTGTCTGGCGTCGCCAAACCAGCAGCTTGGCGATCGCCAGATGACCTCTGGGCATTTTCCTTTAAATATCAGCCTCCTCCTTCAGTTCTAAACATGTTCGATACACGAGGGAAGTACAGAGGAACGAGAGTGAGAGTACGAAAGGTGCCGATACGCTGCGGAAGTCGATCTTCGATCATCTATCGTTGTATTGTCGGTATCATGTCGATGTCTACTTTTGTTTGTGTTTATGTTTTCATTATGATTAGTGAGTAGTTTTATTAGTAGTGCTTGTCATGATCGATGAACCTTTATGGATGATACTTTGTGATTAATGTTTACTGGTTTGTTTTGATTAATTGAATGTCTTGTATGGTTCTTTTCTGATTGATATTGTTGTGGCGATTTGAATTCAATTGGTTGGGTGTATTTGTTAGACCAAAGCAGATAGACTCCGAAAGGATAATCAACCTACCTTAGCCTGACCTGGACCAAAAGGTTGTGTTAAGGGGTTACTTTGACCAATAGTGACTGATAACACCAAAATTATACATGTTTTGGTTGCGCGTAATCGTATGACTTTACCCCATTTCTCACCCGTTTATGATCATTTCATGCACTAAATGAGCTTATTATTGATTGTGAAGGATTTGGAGGCCGTGGAACGGAAAAGTACGGAAAAAGGCGAGAAAACGTGAAAAATGCACAAAGTCAACACATAAGACACTTGGCGATCGCGAAGTCCTCTATTTGGCGCCGCCAAGTGCGACTGAGTTGAAGATTAGGGTTAAATTAAGTGTTTGGCGTCGCCAAGTGGGCAGCCTGGCGATCGCCAGATGGAGCCTGGTCGTTTTTCTTTAAATATCAGCCTCCGCCTTCAGTTCTAAACATGTTCGAAGTGCGATACACGAGGGAGGAACGAGAGTGAGAGTATGAAAGGTGCCGATACGCTGCGGAAGTCGATCTCCGATCATCTATCGTTGTACTGTCGGTATCATGTCGATGTCCACTTTTGTTTATGTTTTTATTTTCAATATGAGTGAGTAGTCTATTAGTAGTGCTTGTCATGATAGATGAACCTTTATGGATGATACTTTGCAATTAATGTTTATTGGTTTGTATGTGATTAATTGAATATCGTTTATGGTTCTTTTCTGATTATTGTTGTTGTGGCAATTTGAATTCACTTGGTTGGGTGTATTTGTTAGACCAAAGCAGATAGACTCCGAAAGGATAATCAACCTACCTTAGCCTGACATGGACCATAGAGTTGTGTTAAGGGGTTACTTTGACCAATAAGTGACCGATAGTAAAAGAGCCATTGCAATACTGATTGGGAAGGGTTTACCGATTCTAGATTGTGGACCAAACGATTCAGGATTGGAATTAGGAGGACCATATCCTAGTTCATAACCATAAATTGTACATGTTAGGGTGTCCTAGACTTAAATTCCTACAATAGTCAAAACAACCAAGCCTTCGACCTATTCTTGTCATCCATATTGGGGATTCACGTTATCATGATAAGTATTGCTGTTTTTCCCTTATTATAAACTTAAATCATTATTTTTACCGCTTTCTTAGTTTTACTTAGTTAATTACCTTTTCAGTATTCAAACCTTTTTCATACAAAACCCCTTTTTAGATTAATTAAACCGATTCAGACTTTAGTCTACGATAACTTGACTGTTCCCAGTGGTAGATACGATACCTGGACTTTCCTACACTATATTACTCACGATCAGGTACGCTTGCCTGTATATGTGGTAAGACAGTGGCTAGGCATTAGATGTTAAAACTTGTTATGCTTTTTATATACGATAATTACCGCATCAAGTTTTTGGCGCCGTAGAGCTTTGATTTTTGAGATGGGAGACGAGGCACCGATGTGGACCGCCAGGAGAGCCGCTCCAACTGTACCCACCAATCCGATCACGAACCCTAACCTGAACAAAGAAATCAATGGGAAGCTCCTACACATGATCAAGGACCTTACCTTCGACGGGAAAAACGATAGCAATCCTATCGTTCACATGGAAAACTTCGTGGACATTTGTGATCTGTTTAAAACAGAGGCAGACCGGGATGATGCAATTCGTCTTCGGGTCTTCCCTCTAACGCTTATCGGAGAAGCTAGAGCCTGGTTACGATCTTTAGAGCCGAGCTCAATCACTACATGGGAAGGACTTCACTCAAAGTTCCTTTCCCGATTCTTTCCACCATCCAAGATCGACAAATTGAGAGCCGAGATCCGATCCTTCCAACAACAAGACGGGAAACCATATCCGAAGCATGGGAACGTTTTAAACACCTCCTAAACTCGTGCCCGAGTCATGAGTTGAATAAGAGTGAACAGGTTCAAACTTTCTATAGTGGACTTGCTTACTCCTCACGAGCTACTTTGGATTCATCTGCAGGTGGTGTCTTCATGTACAAAACGCCCACGGAAGGTTACAAACTCCTCGAAGACATGCTCATACATAACATAGATTGGAGGACGGACAAGCGATTACAAATCCCGAGGATGGCCGGAAAGATCTCTACCGACTTCGATCCATCCGATGAACTAGCCGCTATGAAAAACCAACAGGTAAAGTTTGAACGCAAAATCGAAGAACTAATTAAATCTGTTCATGCTTTGCAGGTTGGATGCGAGGAGTGCAATGGACCGCATTTGACAAAGGATTGCCCGAACAAACCGATGATGACACCCGAGGAGGTGAACTAGATCAACCGAGGCGATTACCAAGGGAGGTGGAACAACAACCGTAATTTCATCCCTAGACCTCCCGGTTTCTTTGCACCAACTCAACAAAACCAAAGATCGGATGGAGAGCCACGTGTTTCTATCGAAGATCGGATTATCCAATTCATGGATGCACAAAAGAAGCTAAACGATGAAATGGGTTCATACCTACGTAATCACCAAAGTACCATCCAGAATTTGGAATTGCAGGTTGGACGTGTTTCGCAGATGTTGAGTGAAAGGACGCAAGGAGAGTTGCCAACGCAAACACAAGTCAACCCGAAGGTGGAGAATGTGAAGCCAATGCTCATGATAACCGGAGAGTCGTCAAAGAAGAAGTGGACGGACATCTACACCAAAAAGTACGTGGAAACCGAGAGTGAAAGTGAACCCGATTATGCCACGGATTACGATTCGGAGGGGTTCACCGTGTCTTTCGAACACCTATGACTCAAGGTTCCCGACGCTTCGAGTGATGATAAGGAAGATGGAAAGCAAGGCGGATACGCGGAGTTTGTAATCCCGAAGAAAGAAGATAAAGGCAAAGAGAAGGAGAAAGAAAAGGAGAAAGCACCGGATGATGATCTCATCTACATCGCACCAATCAAGCATGATCCAGGGAGTTACAACTTACCTATTTCTTGTCATAAATTTAGTGGTCTTGCTTTGGTTGATTCAGGTGCTGCTCTTAATATGATGCCTGTTTGCTATTGCAGGAAAATGGGAGTCAAGAGGATCGTACCAACGAACTATCAATACCGGGGAGTAAACGGTTATATGACAACACCGTTAGGAATAGCGGAAGGAGTCCCGATTCGTATTGGAAAATTTGTGTACTATACGGACTTCGTCATAGCTAACCTTCCACAAAACACGGAGATCCCGATAATCCTCGGGAGATCTTTCTTGCACACCGCTCAAGTAAATACCGATATGCGCAATCAAGTAACGAGCTTAGGCTATGGAGACAATCGGATTTACTTTGATCCTAACGGCGAGCCGGTTAGACACCTCGACGAGCCTCATGATGATCCTTCTATGGCCTACACTAAAAGCATGAACTGCCCGCTACTCCCGCATGAGCTTGGAAAGAAAACGGAGGACTATTCAAACCCGATGTACAAAAAGGAGCAATCAACCAAGGAACCGGGAACCTCCAAGAAAGATCACAGGAAGAAGAGAGGCTCGTCATCCCGACGTGCCAAGAAATGAGCCGAAAGTGGGGTCGAGCTCTAGACCCGTCCAAAAATGAAGCGCTTCTCGGGAGGCAACCCGAGCTTTTTGATTTTCTTTCATTTTTATTGATTTTTGTGTGTGTGTTTTTTTTAATGTTTTCATTTGATATTGCTTAGGTAACCATACGGAGGAGATAGAAACCAGATTCGAGCGAAATCGGAATGCGATGCGAATTTTCAAATGTTGGAAACAGTAGGCATTTGGCGATCGCCAAATTCCAATTCTGGCGACGCCAAGTGATTAAGCCACGGATCAGGTAAAAATTTTCGAACTTGGCAACGCGAAGAGGGCCGTTTGGCGACGCGAAACTTTTAAAAATCAGAGTTTTCTGAAATCGGCCTGTTTGGCGACGCGAAACCCAGAGTTTCGCGACGCGAAGTCGGGACAGACGGTTTTTAAACCTTCTTTTTCCCACTTTTCACAAACACACAAACCTAATTCCTCTTAGGCGCCGCCAAACCCTCTCACGTTCTTGCGAAATTCGTCCTTCTTGAGCCTCAATTTCATCTTTCATCATGAACAAGGTACGTTTCCTAACTTTGATTTCGTAAGGATTGCTCGATTTGGTAATTGAAGATCTTGTTTTGGGTAGCAATGGTGTTTCTTTGCTTGAATGAAATTAACATGGTTCTTGATACACCATTGATGGTTTAGAGCTTATAGATGAATGCATGCCCTATATTGTGATTGAAATCTTGTTTCTAGCATGCTAATTGATTGTTGAATCTAGTGATTGTGTTTAAATGATAAGTGTGGGGATTTTTGAGAAAACCAAAATCCCCCATTCTTTCTTGCTAACTAGATTGATTTGAGATTGTGGATTGAACTAAAAGTTCAAGTGTGAGGATGTTCCACATCCCCATTGTTCTTGTTTTGTTATGCATATATTTGTGATGCTTGAACTTGTTAGTCGTATATGGTTTTTGTCTCGTTGGAATTTCGAATGTGAGTAAACCGTGTCTTGCGTTTATGGATTGAAACTTTTCTAAGACAATGGTATTTGGTTTTTGTAGAGACAAAGAACCTGCTCGTCTATGACCGCCGTAGCCAACTTTCATGCACCGGACAGAAGTCATGTTTTCACCTCGTTCACAAACGACCCGACGTTGAATGCTCGAAAGAAGAAGGAGTATCGGGACATTGTTAACCGACTTCTCCCCCGCCAAATTCTCATGCCGAAAAGAGTCGATTGGGATCTTCTTCGATCGATGGGTGTCGAGAACGACATCAAAGCGATTCTTGAAAAGCACGCATATGACGAGGATGGCAACGAGTACTACATTTGCCATGCATGGGAGCGAGTTTTCGATATCGCCGAGACCCTCTACCGAGAGCTTATCGTGGAGTTTGTAGCCACGTTTCGTTTCGATGCGATCAAGGCTCTTGGGGAATTTCGTCAATCGTGTATGACTTTCCGACTTGGTGGCGTTTGGAGATCTTTTTCTTTGGTTGATTTTGCTCTTGCTTTGGGGATATATACCCAATTGGACGTTGATGCTCCCGGATTCGAGGAGTACATGTGGGCGACCGCAAAGAGACCCGATGATTTTGATCCGAGTTTGGCTTGGTCGATTTTGGGTGATGGTGTTTATCATGGCAACCTCAAGGTGAAAGGTTTTCTTGCTTCGTCGGATAGACTTCTACACCGCATGCTCATTCAAGCGGTGAATGCTCGATCTTAGAGTGAGGAGAAAGTGACCGTGCAGGATTTATGGCTTCTTGAGCAACTCTCTACGGATGATAAGTATCCGAATGCTCCGTATCTCATCGCCGCTCAACTCGCTAAGGCGAGTGGTTATCGCGAGGGTAGTCGCATTGTTGGTGGCCAGTACGTGCCTCTTGACCAAACATTTCGGTATCTTAACCGACGCCGCGATCGCTTCGATGACGAACCTCGGGGAGATGGGGTTGATTGACATGGACCAACTCCGAGGTATGGGCGTGGCGAGAGTTGAGCATGCGATCGGAAGGGACTACAATGCATGGATCCGTAATCCTCAAGCGTATAGGAGTCAACCGAGAAGTCAACCGAGTCAAGCACCGAGGAGCACGCATGAGACTGGCGGAACAAGTGGAACGAGTGGGGAGAATGTGGGTCAACAACCGGCGGATTGGACTGCTTATTCGGGTTACCAAGACTTGAGTAACCAACTTTCGGAGATGTCACTTTCTTATGGCCGGCATCAACAGTACATGGAGTACAACACCGTGGAAGCTCTTTACCAAGCCAACTGGCAAAGTGGAGTTATGAACCAGATAGCCTCCCACTTCGGTATTCAACCGAATACCGCTTATGCTCCATCTCCATATTGGCCATACTCCGAGGATGCTCCGCCCGGTTACCCGACTTACGAGGATTGGCAAAACCAACCTCGTGGCCCTTATTGATCTTTCTCTTTTATCTCCGTTATTCGATTTGGTTGTCGTAAACAATTTTATTTTTTTTGAACTGCGTGGTTGTGTGGTTTGGTTTGTTGAACAATTTTTATTTTTTGGATTGCTTAGGATTTTAAGTAATTTGGTTTGGTTTATTTTTCATTTGTTCGTTTTTACTTTTTCTTTTTCTTTTTGTTGATAGATATGGCGATTTATGATCGAGCACGAATTTTATGCACAACTCTCAGATCAGAACAGATTTCATCACATAACCCGGGAAGTTTCTCTTTTTCCTAATTACTCCTTAATTGTGTTAATTGTTGCATTGAAGACACTGCAAATTTTAAGTGTGGGGAGGGGGTTATGTAGACTTATCTGTTTAAATGGGTTCACTTTTTGCTTATGGATTGTCGTTTTTCAAACTTTTGAAAGCTTTGAGATTTGACCCCAATTTTTTTCGAAATCTGAGATTGTTTTTGAGATTGAGTTGCTTGCATAGGAGAACACTGAATAGGATAAGTTGAGTAAAAGGATGCCTTGGAATACTGATTACCATGAGTGCCTCACCCAATTCCGTTGAGAGATTGAGCCTTAATTGTTATATCTGTTTATTTCTGTGAGGAATACCGACTTTGACCCAAGGTAGAACTTGTCATTTGAATTCTTGTCGAGACCACATAAGAGAAGTATTTATCACCATTGCACTGATAGAGGCCTTCGTTTCTAACCCTTTTAGCGTTCGTCAGATGATCTTATCATAAGATTGTTGTTTTGGTAAAAAATTACACAATTTAATATCGTAAGATGTTGTGAGGCGAATCCGTCGAGAGAAAGAAATTTGGTTCGATAAAACGTGCGATAAAATAAATGACAAGACAATTTGATGATGCAGGAAAAACCTCGAGGTCGAGGAAAAAACCTGCGGCCGACTAAAAGGGTATAGTCGACGTTGCACTAAGTATCACCAATAAGGGGTGATATCCTCGAGAGTTACAGTATAGATCGTGCGATTACAACGAAACAGAATATCAATTACAAAGAGCAATATTAATATTGTAGAGAGTGTTTTCTAGCTTCAATGTAATCAGATGTCCTCATATGATGGCTTCGAACTCCTTTTATAGCTGACCAGAATGTAACAGTCGTCCCTTAATTGTGCATTTAATGTAACGGCTATAACGGTAGCTAGATTCTCGTTCGTAACAGCTGGAGCTTTATGAGGAGCGTATCTTGGTCGTTAACGGTCATTTGTTCTTCAATGTTTGTTGTTTACCTGTTATAAATGATTAATCTCAAGATATAATTAACTGTTAGTATCATATCGTGCGATATCGTATGTTTTGTCGTACGATACGGTATAGAGATCGTTCGATGATTGACTGTTATCGTTCGAAGGTATATTTGTCCTATCTCAGGACCTTATCTTAATACAGGATTATCATCCTGAAAGATATCTTAAGATTTTAAGTCGGTCGTCGTGCGTCGTGCGATTTTTCACCCAAACAGTTTGCCCCCGAGATTTAGAAAAATTTTGTTTCAAATATTTCTGAATCTCTTATCTGCAAAAGCTGATCGTTAGTTGTGCTTGAAGAATAATCAATCGTAAGTAAATGAATTTCATTTAAATCAAATCGAATATGAAACGATTTTAGTGACGTCGTCGTGATGACGCGTTTACGACAGCTGTCGTCTCAACGGTTGTAACTGAAGGCGTGTCGTGGTGCGATTGGACCTGCAATACTTGGGGAGAAATTCAGTTTCCATATAATAGGTAATTTCAATTCAAATTAGATACATATCTCTTAATTCGTTAGAGCAATCGTTTCCCAAAATCAGTCCTTTATTTTCGGCAAGGATTTGAGCGACGATTATTTATAAGGTACCCTCTTCTTCTTGCTTTTTCATGCGTTTAAAATCTATAGCCGAAAAGAACCCTAAGAATTTCGACTTGCTTCGTTTCAATCGTCTTAGGAATAGTTTGAATAGGTTAGAGGTTATTGAATCGATGGAGGTTAAGAGTAGTATCAAAGATTCTTTAGAGGTTGCAGCCCTTAGGAGTTTAGCAGGATTGCCTGATAGTGCGATTTTGAAGGTAGCAGATGAGATTAGACCAGCGGATGCACCAGCGGGGTTTTTTGCTTTGTTTGAATACCCGTTTAAGATAGGTTTTAGATGGCCTTATAGTCCTCTTTCGCGTGCTTTTATGAGTCGCTTCGATCTTTCTCCTGGTCAACTAATGCCCCAATTCTGGAGGGTTATTAATGTCATTGAACGTGTGACGAAGGACTGGGGTCGTCCTGCATTCTCTGTCGATGACCTTCTTACAGCGTATACCGTGAAATCAACGGATTATGATCGGTATGGCTTGTTTCCAAAGGGTAGAGGGGATTCTATGTTAGTACACGGCACTCAGGTACACGATCGTGGGTGGAAGTCCCGATATGTGTTTGTACGATCATCTTCGGTCTTGGAGGAGGGTGGATGGGTTGCGCCGGAGTGGAATTCGTTAGGTATAGGTGTTTCTTTGGATGATGTCTTTTTTACAATCTTTTATTTTGCTTATCTAATGTTGGATTACCTTTTGCAGAGATCGATTTCACGTTCGAGCCAACTGAAGAGTCAAAAGCCGCAGTCGAACGATTCTTATCGTACAGCATTAGTGAACGCTTTTACTCTACCCAGAAAGCTAAAGAGGTCGTGGTAGAGTGTGAAGAAGAAGCTACTCAAGTTGATCCCGAAGTTCAAGTGATCTCAGAAGAAGAGATGGAAGGTAAATCGCACGTTTGATTTATGTCGTACGATAACACTTTATTATTTGCTTCTTATATATCTTATTTTTGTAGGATCGTCGAAGAAACCGTCGAGGAGGGCTGAACAGTTGGAAGCTGCTAGGAGGGCAGCTTTGAAGAAGAAGGAGATGGCTGGAGGTGAGCCTCCAGCGAAACGTACGAGGTCTACGTCTGAGACCATTAATCCATCGCATGAAGCTAAGCAAAAGGCGGATGATGCGATTAATGTTTCTCCTATTAGATCTGCTCCTCCTGAGGATCAGTCGAAGGGAATCAAAGCAACAAAGACTCCTGCGAAGGCGCCAAAGAAGACGTCGTTCGATGCTGGTTCATCTTCGATGAACATAACTCTGCCCAAGGGTTTTCTGGAAGGGGACGTCGTGAGGAAAGAAGACATCTTCCCAGCCATCGAGCAATTTCTCCTTCCCTCGCAAAAGGAGCAATTTTCCAAATTGAGGTTTGAGGAAATTGATGCTGCTGCTGTGGGACTCTCTTTCTTGGTAAGTCTTTCTTCTATCGCACGATTTTTTGGATATCGTACGATTTTAATTAATTTTCTTCGTTTTCCAGGGCTTTCAGGCTAGCCTTGGTCTTCATTCTCGGATGGAGACCATAAAGAATGATATGAAAGCCAAGATGGCCAGCGAGAGGGCTGCTGTAAAGGAAGCTGACAAAGCCAAGGAGAAGGTTTTTAAGCTTGCGTCCGACCTGGAGGCAAAACAGGTTAAGATCGACGATCTGGAGTTGAAACTCGAAGAGTCTGAGCGCATGAGGGAAGAACAACGATCCCGCATGAAGATTGTTCTTGACCGTACGTCCAAACTGGAGGAAGAGCTGAAGGCTATTCGACTAGAGAAGGCAACGCGGGAAGAGGCCTTATCGTCTGAAATCCAGGATCTGAAAGACGAGGCTGCACTAATAAGGGTTGTAGCTCGTGCGGCCCTTATGCGTCGTGTGATAGCTGGAACCCTCACCGTCGGGATTGCCAAGGAAGAGGTGGAGGCATTCCGCGAGCTTATGGGATCTGAAGATCTTCTGGATGCTGACGATCTTAAAGACTTGGACGAGGAGGTCGGAGAGAAGCCTGTCGAGGTTGCTGCTGTTGGGGAGGAGACTCAAGATGAAATGGTCTCTGGATCCACTCCAGCGATCTTGACTACTGAAGAGGCTCCTCCTAAGATCGTGGGATCTGCAGATGTTGTTGAAGGATCGGGCGATGATGCTGGAGTTGTGGGATCTGATGCCCCTGTTAGTACTTAGTTTTATTTTGTAATCGTACGATCTTTTTGTTAAGTACTTTTTTTGGAATGAATGATTTTAGTTTATCGTACATGTTTAACTTGTGTTTTAAGAACTTAGTTCTTTTTAGAAACGTTTCTTTATTTTGTATCGTGCGACTGGCGTTTTATCTTGCGTGCGTGCGTATTGTGATCGTGCGTTATAAGCTTTATTCATGCGATACTTGCGATATTCGTGCGATACATGCGATTATCGTGCGATACCTGCGATAAGAAAAGAATGGCTAAGGGGTGGCCGTTGGTTTGACCAACGGCGCTCCGACGCCCAAGTCAGTAATCGTTCGTAATAAAATAGTAATAAAAATGAAAAAGGTTTAGAAGTAATACCTCTTAAGATGTGTTGCATTCCAACTTCGTGGAATTTCTTTTCCTTCAATGTTTGTAAGCTTGTATGCACCATTTCCGATAATCTTAGAGATTATATAAGGTCCTTCCCATTTGATGGAAAGTTTTCCTGCATTTAGCTCTTGAGTATTTTGAAATACCTGTCGTAGGACATAATCACCTACTTGGAAAATTTTTGCTTTAACTTTCCTGTTGAAATGTCGTTCGACCATGGCTTTTTGTAATGCCATTTTTTGAAATGCCTTTTCTCTGAGTTCTTCCAATGCATCTAGATCATAATATAGATTTATTACGTTTTGGTCCATCGTACGATGCCTTGCTATTGGAAGTTGAGATTCGATCGGTAGTACTGCTTCACATCCATAAACAAGGGAGAAGGGCGTTTGTCCTATCGAAGTCCTTGGAGTCGTACGATTTGCCCATAAGACTGAAGGTAATTCTTCGACCCATCTTCCCTTTGCTTCCTTTAGCCTTTTTCGAATCGAATTAATGATGACTTTGTTACTCGATTCTGCTAGACCATTGGATTGAGGGTATCTAGGTGTTGAAGTAATTAACCTAATTCCACGTTCATCGCAGAACTTACGAGTTCTTTCGCTTATGAACTGTGAACCATTATCGCACATGATCTCCGATGGTACTCCAAACCTGTATATAATGTTAGTTTGGATAAAAGAAATAACTTCCTTATCTCTTACCTGCGAAAAAGCAGCAGCTTCGATCCATTTGGAAAAATAATCGGTGAGAACAAGCAAGTAAACTTTTTGTCCTGGAGCAGGAGGTAACTTTCCTACGATGTCCATCCCCCATCGCATGAATGGCCATGGGATTAAGACAGAATGTAGGGGTTCAGAAGGTAAGTGGGATATACCTGAATGTTTTTGGCAGGCGTCGCATTTTTGTACGTACCTCATAGCATCTTCTCGAAGAGTAGGCCAATAATAACCTTGTCGTGAGATTCTATTTGCAAGACTCCGTCCTCCAGAATGGTTTCCACATTCTCCATCGTGCATTTCTTGTAAGATCTGATTCATATGCTTCTGACTCGTTATGCATCGTAGGATTAGTCCAGATGTGGATTTGCGATATAGTCTTCCTTCAAAGATTGTATACCGCGAGGCCTTCATTTTGGTCTTTCTGGCTTCCATCTTGTCGTCGGGAAGTTTATCATACTTTAGATAATTCCATATATCGAGCGACCAGTTATAGACTTCTTCGATCATCTGTACTTTTTCTTTTGCTTCGATGGAAGACATCGTAAGATGAATTATTGGAATGTTCTCCAAAGTTGGCTCATTGAATGCGGATCCCAGGTTAGCCAAAGCGTCAGCTTGAACGTTCAAATCTCTTGGGATTTGTTCTATTGAGAATTTTTCAAATCGTGCGATGCTTTCTTTAGCGATCTCGAGATATACCATCATTTTCGAATCTTTTGCTTGAAAATCGCCATTAATTTGATTCACCACTAGCAACGAGTCACTTCGTACGTGCAGACGTCGTGCCCCCGAGTTATAAGCTATTTCCAATCCAGCAATTAAGGCTTCATATTCTGCTTCGTTGTTGGTAGCCTTGAATTCACATCGTATTGAGTACACTATGTTCCCCCCGTGTGATGATTTCAGGACAATCCCTAATCCCGATCCTCTGATGTTGGAGGATCCATCGACGTACAGAGTCCAAAGTTGATTGTCTTGAATCATCACATTGTTGATTTCATCGTGCGATGGTTGCTCTACTTCTGGACTGAATTCTGCCACGAAATCTGCCAACGCTTGAGACTTTATCGCCGTTCTGGGTTTGTACGTGAGATCAAACCCGCTTAGGTAGATACTCCATTTGGCTAATCGTCCCGTAAGTTCAGGCTTACGAAGTACGGTCTTGAGAGGGTAATTGGTTACGACTATTATATGGTGTGATTCGAAATAATGTCGTAACTTTTTAGCTGCTGTTACGAGACCTAAGAGCAATTTTTCCATTGATGTATATCTGGTCTCGGCATTTAGAAAGGATTTACTTATGTAGTAAATCGGATGTTGTTGCTGATCATCTTCTCGTACGAGGACTGCACTTACCGCATTGTTGCTGACGGCTAAGTATAATTGCAAGCTTTCGCCTTCAATCGGTTTTGTCAACAGTGGAGGGGAGGCCATGTACTGCTTCAAATCTTGCAATGCTTTTTCATGAGCCTCTGTCCAGTTGAAACCTTGGTTTTTACGTAGTACATTGTAAAATAAGTGGCATTTGTCAGATGATCGTGAGATGAATCTGTTTAATGCCGCCACTCGTCCAGTAAGCTTTTGTACTTCTTTCACGTTTCTTGGGGATTGTATCTCTTTGATGGCCTTGATCTGCTCTGGACTTGCTTCTATCCCTCGTTGAGTGACCATGTATCCAAGGAATTTTCCAGCACGTACTCCGAAGGAACATTTCGTAGGATTGAGTTTCATTTTGTATTGTCGTAAGATATCGAACGATTGTTTCAAATGATCAATGTGATCATGCGATCGTTCGGATTTTACCAACATATCGTCGATATATACTTCCATCGTTCGACCAAGATGTTCTTTGAACATCATGTTTACGAGTCGTTGGTACGTTGATCCTGCGTTCTTGAGGCCGAAGGGCATCACCTTGTAGCAGTATATCCCTTTGTCCGTCATGAAAGCTGTCTTCTCTTGATCGTCCGCGTGCATCAGGATTTGATTGTATCCAGAATAAGCGTCCATGAATGTGAGTAATTCATGACCTGCCGTTGCATCGACCATCGCATCGATGTGAGGTAATGGAAACGGGTCTTTTGGACATGCTTTATTTAAATCTGTAAAGTCGATACAGACTCGCCACTTTCCATTCTTCTTTTGCACGACTACCACGTTTGCCAGCCAATCTGGATACTTAACTTCTCTAATCTTTCCTGTCTTCAGTAAGTTATCGACCTCGTCGTTAATAACTTTGTTGCGTTCTGGCGCGAACTTACGTCGTTTCTGCTTAATTGGTTTAAAGGATGGATCCACGTTCAGCTTGTGTGATATGATGTCAGGATCAATCCCAACCATGTCTTCGTGTGACCATGCGAAGCAATCTGAGTGTTCCTGCAAAAAATATATTATTCTGTTTTTTATCTCAGGGGTTAGTGTTGCTCCCACGAAGACTTTTCGATCAGGATGTTTTGGATCTAGTACGACTTCTTCAAGTTGAAGGTCATCGTACGATCGTACTCCATCCTGGCTCTGTAATTGCTAGATATCCTGGGGTTTGGTTTTCATCGTGATCTTGTAGCACTCACGAGCGATTTTCTTTTCACTGACGATCTCTTGCACGCCCCAGGGAGATGGAAATTTAATCTTCTGATGATAGGTTGATGGTACGGCCTTCATATCATGGATCCAGGGTCTTCCGAGTATTGCGTTGTATGCTGATGGACAATCTATGACGTTGAATTTAGTTTGCTTGTTGATTCCTTTGGCGAAGACTGGCAATACTATTTCTCCGAGTGTACTTGTCGCGTCTCCATTGAAGCCTACTAGAGTTGTAGTCCGTCGTACGATGTTGGATTTGTCGATGCCCATGATCTTTAAAGTATCTGAGAATATAACGTTAGCGGAGCTACCCCCATCCACCAATACTCTCTTGGTCAAACAGTTTCCAATGGTTAACTGTATAACTAGAGCATCATGGTGTTTTTGGTTAACGCCCGATAGATCGTCTTGATCGAACGTTAGTTTGGCTGTATCGAGTTCTTTTTCAGCTGCAGTCTTTGAATCTTCAGGAATAGGATAGCCTTCAGATCCTTCTCGTGCGTGTCGTTTGGCCGCAGAGTATGTCAAGCCACATACTTCGGATCCACCAGTAATGCAATTGACCACTTTGGTATGGATCGGAGAAGCTGGCCTTTTTGCTTCATCACCGATAATACCTTTTAGGTGCCCATTTGTTTTGAGGTAATCGATCTCCTTTTTGAGGCTAATGCATTCGTCCGTCGTATGTCCATGATCAGCATGGAACTCGCACCATTTAGTCTGATCTTTGTCTTTGCTAGGATTCTCCGGCTTCTTGGGCCATCGTACGTTTGCATCGATCTTTCGCAAGGAATCCACTAGTTCTTTGGATGTACCTGCAAAATTGTAAGTAGATAAATCGGGATATCTAATTCTTCCTGTACCTTTGCTCGTGCGAGTTTTGGATTCTTGTCGAGAGTTTCCAATTTTGTTTACTCTCTTAGGTTTAAAATCGTGTTTCTGTGCGCCCAGATTTTTCTTTTCGTTCGAATGCTTCCGTCTGAAGATGGCGTCGTCTTCAATTCTCATGTGGGCTAACGTTCGAGCTCGTACATCGTCAAAGTTCTCTGGTGGATATTTTGTGAGATCCGTATATAATTCCGAAGAATTATCGAGCCCACGCTTGTATGCTTCAATTGCGGTTTTTATATCGCAATTCTTGACTTCGATCATTTCTGCATTAAATCTGTTAAAATAATCGCGTATCGTTTCTCCAGTTTTCTGTACGACATAGTACAAGTCACTGGTTTGCTTTTCCATCTTGCGACTGCTCGCGAACTGTCGAGTGAATTGGTTCACCAATTCAGCGAATGATTCGATACTCTTCGGCTTTAAATTTATAAGCCATTGTAGCGCGGCTCCTGTTAGAGTAGATCCGAAGCTTTTACACATGCATGCCTCTTGATATTGAGATGGAATCGAAGCAGTCCACTTAAGTTGTTTGTATTGCGCGACATGTTCCACTGGGTCTGTTATTCCCGAGTACTTGGTTGTAAAGGCAGGAATGTTGTACTTCTTGGGTATTTCCATAAGAGCAATTTCATCAACGTAAGGTGAAGCTTGAAATCCTGTCTTTGGTTCGACTTCAACTGGTACGGCTGCTCCAGGAAGTTTTGCGAGCAATGCGAGCATTGCTTTGTTTTGCTCTTCTAACATCTTTAATCGTACGTCCATAAGGTTTTCAGTAGGCGTTACTCCAATATTTCCTTGATAATTGGGTTGGATTGGAATATGGGTTACGGTGGTATTTATCGTTGGTATGTGTGGTATTGGTTCCGGGATTGAATAGAAAGGTCGAGGAACACCTTGAGGTTGAACGTAGGTAAATACAGGAGGTGGTCCTGATGGGAGAGGAGGAAAAATGGTTTGGGATTGGTTATTCTGAGGTGGACGTACGTTGTTTTGAGACACTTGTGTCATCACTGGTATTTGAGAGGCTTGAGGCATTGAAGGTATTTGTGGTGTTCTGAACTGGTTTTGCTGAATGGGAGGTGGTCTAGGGAGCGGTGCTGATATCGCAGGATTAGTTTGAGAAACTTGAGGATTTAGACCCCGTAATCGTACGATTTCGTTATTGGCTTCCATGTTTTGATTAGCCAGCTGCTGGATTTGTTGCTGAGCAGCTGCTAATTGTTGTTGCAGAGTAGGTTGGAAGTTATTCTCCATAATCCTGCAATGAATACTCAAGACAACTCGAAGATTAGTAGACAAATGTTTTATCAAACGAAATTTTCTCAGAACGGGGCCCCACGGTGGGCGCCAAATTGTTTTGGTAAAAAATTACACAATTTAATATCGTAAGATGTTGTGAGGCGAATCCGTCGAGAGAAAGAAATTTGGTTCGATAAAACGTGCGATAAAATAAATGACAAGACAATTTGATGACGCAGGAAAAACCTCGAGGTCGAGGAAAAAACCTGCGGCCGACTAAAAGGGTATAGTCGACGTTGCACTAAGTATCACCAATAAGGGGTGATATCCTCGAGAGTTACAGTATAGATCGTGCGATTACAACGAAACAGAATATCAATTACAAAGAGCAATATTAATATTGTAGAGAGTGTTTTCTAGCTTCAATGTAATCAGATGTCCTCATATGATGGCTTCGAACTCCTTTTATAGCTGACCAGAATGTAACAGTCGTCCCTTAATTGTGCATTTAATGTAACGGCTATAACGGTAGCTAGATTCTCGTTCGTAACAGCTGGAGCTTTATGAGGAGCGTATCTTGGTCGTTAACGGTCATTTGTTCTTCAATGTTTGTTGTTTACCTGTTATAAATGATTAATCTCAAGATATAATTAACTGTTAGTATCATATCGTGCGATATCGTATGTTTTGTCGTACGATACGGTATAGAGATCGTTCGATGATTGACTGTTATCGTTCGAAGGTATATTTGTCCTATCTCAGGACCTTATCTTAATACAGGATTATCATCCTGAAAGATATCTTAAGATTTTAAGTCGGTCGTCGTGCGTCGTGCGATTTTTCACCCAAACAATTGTCTGATTTGCCTAGCCTTTAATTGAAAAGTGTTCATCTTTTAACACTTTACCCCTTGAAACCATTTTGAGCCTTAGCCTTTTCATTTCATTACCCACTATACACTTTATCCTTGAGCCTAATTGTTTATCTATCTCTTGGCCGTGACTTAAATTTGAATCTTGAGATGTTTTGATCCAGTTTTTCATATCTGACAGTTTTTATGGGATTGGGATTTTAAAAAGAGCCCAAAAGCAACATGGTTGCTGCTCTGAAAAAAAAAAAATAGAGAGAAAAGAAAATTTTTGAGACTCAAAAAGAAAAGAAATATCTAAAGAGTCGAGAATACAAAAAAGAAAAGAATGAGAGCTGAAAAGAATGAAAAAGAATTTGTGCCCCAAATAAGCCATAGGCTTAGGCCAATTCTAAAAGAAAAGAGAGGAAATACTCATCCCAAAAGTCTTATTGTTCGAAAGTCAGATTGCTTTACTGTTTGGATCATTACTGATTAAGTTTTCAAATTTTTGTTGCAAAACCCTTAGTCACTTACATATATCCTTTATCCTACCCTTAACCCTTAGCCTAACATTACAACCCTAAAGTCCTTTTGACGGTTTGTTGGGTTTTTCGTGGTATCCTCGGATCAAACTGACTCGAGGATTAACTTAGATCTAACGAACCTCACTGGTTTGATAAATCTCATAGGTTTAAATCAAACTGATAAAACCTACGTGATCAGAAACACACTGTTTTTGATCTTATCATGCGGAAGCGATAAAAGCTAAAACCCTTAAAAGCCTATTGATTTTTAATCGTTTCTAGTTTAGTCCTAATGGTTTGGATTCAGATCAGTCTACCTGGATTGCTTGAGATTTAATCCACCGGTGATTGACCAACGAACGTTCTTCTAGTTGAACCGAATGAAACCCGGAAACACAAAACTGGAATCCGAATGGGGAGGGGGTCGGCGCCGGTTGGAGGAAGGAAGAGAGGAGGAGAGAAACTGAAAAACTGATATGTTTTTTTTTAACTTAAAGCTTTTTTATTCCTTAACCCATAAGCCTTATTTATATGGGAAGAAAAACACAGTTTGAAAGGTATTCAGTTTCCATATTATAATTATCTCAAATCATTTCCTTTTAATTACTGGAAAAGAATTTGCCTATGATAATTATAAATATATATATTTATCTAATATATATATATATATATATTACTTTATTAATTAACTATTATATATTTATTTTATCTAATAAATATATAATATCCTAATTAATTAATAACCCTCCAACTTTGGTAATTCTGACTGAAATTACCCAATTGATTTATAATACACTATTATAAATCCTAATCCTCCATTTCTGGGTTTCATCTAATTTGTTCGACTTATAGGTCCTCACAGGTGTGACCCTCAAGTGTCTTATAACATTGGATGTATAATTACTTGGTTTGTCAACTTTGCACATAATCCCTAACACGGTTGACAACTTCTCAGTGGTGGAGATTAGATTTGGTGACAAGCTTATGCATGCGGGAATTAGTCGAGTATTGGTGTGATCACTTACATATACACTTTTACCCCCGAGAGATACACTTTATATTGTTATGCATATTATGTGAGGGTAAAAGGTTGGCCTTGGTATCCGATTGCTTGACAAGTCTTGTTTGTGTGTTCGATTGTGTGAGTATACTTTGTTTTCTTTGATGATCTTGGGTGGAGATAATTTTGGAGTTATCTTTCTTATTTTTCAGTCTTTTGATTGAGGACAATCAAAGCTTAAGTGTGGGGATTTTGATAACACCAAAATTATACATGTTTTGGTTGCGCGTAATCGTATGACTTTACCCCATTTCTCACCCGTTTATGATCATTTCATGCACTAAATGAGCTTATTATTGATTGTGAAGGATTTGGAGGCCGTGGAACGGAAAAGTACGGAAAAAGGCGAGAAAACGTGAAAAATGCACAAAGTCAACACATAAGACACTTGGCGATCGCGAAGTCCTCTATTTGGCGCCGCCAAGTGCGACTGAGTTGAAGATTAGGGTTAAATTAAGTGTTTGGCGTCGCCAAGTGGGCAGCCTGGCGATCGCCAGATGGAGCCTGGTCGTTTTTCTTTAAATATCAGCCTCCGCCTTCAGTTCTAAACATGTTCGAAGTGCGATACACGAGGGAGGAACGAGAGTGAGAGTACGAAAGGTGTCGATACGCTGCGGAAGTCGATCTCCGATCATCTATCGTTGTACTGTCGGTATCATGTCGATGTCCACTTTTGTTTATGTTTTTATTTTCAATATGAGTGAGTAGTCTATGTTAGGATTATGTGCGAGACAGTAACAGGGTTACCGTGTCCAATGTTATAAGACACTAGTAGGTCACACCGCTGCACACCAAAATGAGAATGTTTGGATTATGGGAATTAATTAATTGGTTAATTAATTATTTAGAGAGAAAAAGGAATAAATAATTAGTTTAATTATTTATAATTAATTAATCAGTTAGATTAATTAATTGGATAATTATGGAAATTATTTCAGAGATAATTACCAAGAATTATATATGGAATCAAACACTGCTTGTTTTGTCCATATAAATAAAGGGTTTGGGGTATCAGTTAATTAAAAAGATTCAGTTCAAAAACCCAGAAAAATCTCTCTCTCTCCCTCTCCCAAAACCGGCGCCAAAATCCAGTTAGGAGGAAGGTTTGCGTTTGTTTTCGGGTAATCCACGGTGGTAGTCTAGCAACTCTCTCAACCGGTGCCAGTAGCGGTGTACCCCTTACTTGCGTTTCAGAGTTATTGTTTGCTAAAAGGTAATCCACTGAAACACCCTTAATTGTATCTGTATGGTTTAGGATTGGATCCTCGATTGGGAATCGGGTTTTTGTTATCCGCTGTGCATGTTCTTGTATCCCTCGATTCCCAACAGTGGTATCAGAGCCACTTCCTAAAACCTTCAGATCAGGTTTATCAGTTTAATAGGTTTAAAAATTCTAATTTTATTGATTTGTTCATTGTTAAAATTGGATTTTAGTATAAACCTAGACTACAGTAACTATCGACGGCAGTTAGCCGATCAAACCACCAGCACCACCGTACACCATCGCCGGCGACACCACAGTTTGTGGTGACCGGCGACGGTTCTCTCATCGCACCACCACGCCACGCCACAGATTGTGGTCGCGGCTGTGGTCGAAATCACACACCACACCACCGAACGTGGTGGTGGTAGCGATCGATCAAAGGACCACCAAGTGATGGTGGCGGCTGTCGCCGTTGCCAATCGCCGGTGACAGCAGATGATGGTGGCGATGGCGTTATCTGGTTGTAGCCACCACACCACCGTTTGTGGTGGTGGTGGCAATCGACGACGGTCTTAGCAAAAACGAACCGCCGCACCACCGATTTGTGGTGGCGGCGGCGATAGATGGTGGCGATAGATTATTGCCTCGATCAATCGATAACCACCGATCGACTGTGGTGGCCGATTGCCACTAGCGGTCACGGTGGTGGTATTGATGCCATACGCCGCGCAAGGCGGTGGTGGCGCTAAGCCACTGCTGCCGCCGGCAGCCATGCGGACTGGTCACCGATCGGCGATGGTGGCCCAAGGCTGCTGTTAGTCGATAAGCGATGGTGGTTGGTCGTTTGTTGTGCGCCGATCACGGCGGCGGTGGTAGCGATGTTGTTGCCGCTGTCGCCGACTGATCAGAGGCGGCAACGACAGATGGTGGTGTATTCAGTTTTTCGTTGTTATCGTTAACGGGTATCAGTTTGAAATCCGTTTCCGGATAATTTTTCGAATAAAGGATCGTTTTACCAGATAAAGGTTAAAACGATTCAGGATAAGATTTAATTAATTATTTTAATTAATTAGTGTTATAATTATTAAATTAAAATTCAGATATGTTTTAATTTATTTAATTATATGATAAGTCATAGCTGAACCCTTTTGGACCCGTGGTTGTGTTTTATTTTATTTATCCGTTTTAGAATAGTTGGGAGGCCTGCGAGCCATTTACAACCCCTTTTGTAATTTTAATATTTTATTAGACTAGTTGGGAGGCCTGCGTGCCATTGTTAGCCCATTTGTAATAATTATTTTAATTACGTCAAGACGGAGACAAGACGACGGCCATGGATCTCGGAGCCAGTGGGAGTGCCAGAAGTTGAAGACTTTTGTCACTTAGGGTTGAGACCGTTGTTTTTGTGTTGGCTCACAAAACAACATTAGTTTAAGGGTTTAAGCTATGACTGTGCTGTTTATATTTAAATTGCGTGGTTGTTTAATTTACGTAATTGCTATTAAATATAAATTGCCCTTTTTGAACGGATTGTTTAAAAATCAAAAGGATACAAATACAGTTAGTATTTGGATCCAGTTTTTCAAAGTTTTTGAAAAAGGAAACTGGCAATTTAAACCCTTGTTAGAAATCATAGATTAGTAAGTGCAACCCACTTTAGGGGCACTTCCGGTGTAAGGTACATAGGGCGTTGTAAGTGCACACACTATGAACGCCCGTGTTCAAACCGAAACTGGAAGGAGATAAAACTCTGCGAATTATCTCCGGGTGGTACCGGCCAGAGTTTGTCCAGGCCCCGGGTGGTGCAATCTATTTTGGTAATTATTTATTCACTGGGTGGTACCAGGCCAAAATGCACTAGAGGGACTAAATATGCACGGATTATTGATATCCGATGTCCCGACGATCTAGAAGTCGTATTTTCAGATAGGAATACGATTGGTATAGTGTTACCTACCATAGATCGCATGAGTCGGTATGACATGATCACATGCTTCCCGACACATGTGAAACATGGATTCTAGTCTAATAAATTTATTTTAAGGGTAATAATTTATTAGAATTATATAATTATAAACTAAAACTGGAATTTTATATTCTTCTGTAGATGTCTCAAATTAGTATTCCGTTTTATTCACCTGAAGAGTCACTTCGCCTTATTACGGGCAAGTGGAAGCTTACGGGCCATAACTTTCCAGTTTGGAAGTTACACTTGAGGAACGTTTTATGTGCCCAGGATAAGCTTTATGTGATCAACAAACCCGTATCACGACCTAAAAGCAATGCCCCTGAAGAGGAATTTGCTGAGTATTTTAGATACTTGACAGATGAATCGGATGTAATGTCCATTCTGATTTTCTCTATGTCACCCGAGTTCACGGGAGATTTAAGAGTTAAATCATGTCACGAGGTTGTGAGAGATGTGGAGAACCAGCTAGGTCTCTACAAGCACACGGGAAAGCTATTGATCATGCAAGAGATTCTCTCCCTGAAGCTACAGAAGGGTCAGTCAGTTAAAAACCATCTTGTTGATATGAGAAGGCTTTTTAAATGTTTATCACGTCTGGGGTACAAGATGACTCAGGAAGAGTTAGTGTATCTCATGTGGTTCTCCCTCACAAAGGAAGTTCAGGACACAGCTAGTGCCTACATGAAGGAACCAAAGAACGACGTGGATAAAGTTCATGAAGATATCCTGGCCAGTCTAGAGCCAGTACCCGAACCTGCGAATCTCATGGACACTGACATAATAGATGAGCTGGGAGATCTGAGTTGCCCAGAGTGCGGCAGCGAGGATATTTGCGAGCACTCGATGAACATCGACCAGATGGATATCGGTTTACCCGATACTCCAGGTATCTTTATGATAGATTGCTTAATCACTTCTTATGAATCATGGGTAATTGATACAGGCAGTGGTAACCACATTTGTAATCATTTACAGGGATTCACTAGAAGAAAGACTCTGAGGAAGGACCGTTCGAACCTACGAGTAGGCGAAGGCACTCCGTTGATTGCTGAAGCCGTGGGATCTTATAGTCTTAGTTTACCCTCGGGTCTAGTTTTGGAACTGAATAATTGTTATTATATTCCAAATATGATTAAGAATGTATTGTCTTTTGATTTGATGGTAGACCAAGGCTTTTACTATAAATATTCTTATAAGATGATTTCGGTTTTTAAAGATAATATTTTCTATTTTAAAGCTACACCTGTAGATGGTCTATACACTGTAAATCTTAAAGACAACAATAGTGAAATCTATCATATAAGTAAGCGATCCAAGGATATTGAGGATCAGACTTACCTCTGGCATTGTCATTTGGGCCATATAAACAAGAAACGCGTTGAACTACTCCTAAAAGGAGGTTTTCTTGGCAATTTCGATTACAAACCTTTTGATAATTGCGAATCTTGTTTATCTGGTAAAATGACAAAGCAACCTTTCAACAGTGAGAATGAAAGGGCTACTGACTTGCTTGAAATAATCCACACAGATGTATGTGGACCTTTCAGTCATGTAGCAAGAGGAGGATACCGGTACTTCATTACCTTCACTGACGACTTCAGTAGGTATGGATATGTCTACTTGATGAGACATAAATCTGAAACCTTTGAGAAATTCAAGGAATATCAGAATGAAGTACAGAATCTACTTGACAAGAAGATCAAGTTCTTACGGTCAGATCGTGGTGGCGAATATCTCAGTGATGAGTTTGACAATCATCTGATGGAGTGTGGGATTGTATCCCAACTTACACCTCCGTATACACCTCAGATGAACGGTGTATCAGAAAGGAGAAATCGTACCTTACTTGACATGGTACGAACGATGATGTGTCATTCTTCGCTGCCAGTATCATTCTGGGGACACGCGCTCGAAACAGCAGCACACATACTGAACAGAGCGCCAACAAAGTCGGTAGAAAAGACTCCATACGAGTTATGGAAGGGTAAGAAACCCAACATATCTTTTCTGAAAATTTGGGGTTGTGAGGTTTACGTCAAACGACCTACCTCAGAAAAACTCAAACCCAAATCCGACAAGTGTTTCTTCGTTGGATATCCCAAGACCACCGTGGGATATTATTTCTACAACCCTGAAGAGAACAAAGTGTTTGTTGCTCGAAATGGAAAATTTCTGGAAGAAAAGTTTCTCAGTTTAGAGAACACCAGAAAGGATGTAGATCTACAGATAGTAGACGAAGAAAACACCACACCAGTTGTTGAGCCAGAAATTCAACATGACAATGTTGAACCTCAATCAGAGCCGATTGAGGAAGTGCGAACACAAGACCTTCGCAGATCCAGTAGGGTAAGACAAGAACCAGATAGGTATCTTGGGTTCCTAGTCTCTCAAGACAGTGGAGACTTAAATGAACCAACATCCTATGGAGAAGCTGTGTCAGGCAGTGAGTCTGAACAATGGCAGGAAGCCATGAAGGCCGAGATGCAATCCATGTATGACAACCAGGTCTGGGAGTTGACTGATTTGCCACAACACTGTAAGGCTGTTGGACGCAAATGGGTTTTCAAGAAGAAAACCGACATGGATGGAAATGTACACACCTTCAAGGCCAGACTGGTCGCAAAAGGATTCACACAAACTCATGGTATCGACTATGATGAAACCTTTTCACCAGTGGCCATGTTAAAGTCAATCAGGATTCTAATGGCCATCTCAGCGTACTTTAACTACGAGATTTGGCAAATGGACGTCAAGACAGCCTTTCTGAATGGAAAGTTAACAGAAGACGTCTATATGGAACAACCAGAGGGGTTTGAAGATCCTAAGAATCCTAATAAGGTGTGTAAACTGCTAAAATCTATTTATGGATTAAAGCAAGCATCTCGAAGCTGGAACTTACACTTTGATGAGCGAATCAAAGAGTTTGGCTTCGCTAAAAGTGAGTTTGAGCCATGTGTTTACACTAAGTTCAGTGGGAGCATAGTAACCTTCCTGGTCTTGTATGTAGATGACATACTACTCATAGGAAACAATATACCAACTTTACAGAGTGTTAAAGAATGGTTAAGTAAATGTTTCCAGATGAAAGACCTTGGAGAAGCCGCTTATATACTAGGTATAAAGATCTACAGAAACAGATCTAAGCGGCTTATCGGACTTAGTCAGAGTACATACATTGACAAAGTACTGAAGAGATTCAGGATGGATGAATCCAAGAAAGGATTCATTCCAATGCAACATGGCATAGTGTTAAGCAAAACACAGTGTCCTGTTTCTAGTGAAGATCAGGACAGGATGAAATCGGTCCCATATGCTTCTGCAATTGGATCAATCATGTATGCCATGCTATGTACTAGGCCCGATGTTGCTTACTCAGTAAGTGTTACGAGCAGATACCAACAGAATCCAGGTGAGCCCCATTGGGTGGCTGTCAAGAACATTCTCAAATATCTGAGAAGAACGAAAGAGATGTTCTTGGTCTTTGGAGGTTCTGAGGATGAAATTAGTGTCACAGGATACTCTGACGCTAGTTTCCAGACCGACAGAGATGACTTCAGGTCACAGTCAGGGTACGTCTTTACCCTAAACGGAGGTGCGATCTCGTGGAAGAGCTCGAAGCAGGACACGATTGCAGACTCAACTACAGAGGCAGAGTACATTGCAGCATGTGATGCGGCAAAGGAAGCTGTCTGGCTGAGGAATTTTCTATCGGATCTCAGAGTGGTTGCCAGTATCTCGAGACCGATAGATATATTCTGTGATAACTCAGGAGCCGTGGCGCAAGCAAAGGAACCTAGAGAGCATCACAAGTCGAGACACGTGCTCAGAAAGTATCACCTCATCCGAGAGATCATTGGAAGAGGAGATGTAAGAATATGCAAGATTCCAACAGAAGACAATGTCGCAGATCCGCTGACAAAGCCACTAGCAAGGGCAAAGCATGAGGCACATGCGAATTCCATTGGGATGCAGTACCTGGAAGCTAGTAGCTAGTACTTAGTTTATTAATTATTACTATAGTCTAATTTAGAAACAATGTAATCATGTAAAGTTTTTATTTCACAGTGTGTTGGAAATAAATGGAGGTTTTAATTTCATGATTGTTCTAAATTAACTATTTTTTGCATATTTAACGTATCCTTGATTCTACAAAGTCTTGTATGAAATCTAAATTTCCGTAGCCACTTATTGAAATGGGAATTTCAATAGGGAGTTTAACGCTATTATAAATACTTGATGATTTATTCAAAGTAGAGAATAAAAGCACAAGTAATGTGACCAAGTATTTATAGATACTCATCAGAGTGTTTGAGTATTGGAAGTGACCAGTAATCAAGTCTGCTTCATGGAGCCTCAGTCATAGGCACTGACTTGATAGGTTGTCCTTAGACCTGAGATACTTGGTTTGGGAACACGAGGACCACTGTACTCTTAGCACGTACTAACGCTGCACCGTAACTGGGTGGCTATACGGGACGTGACTAGATGCAGCGGAAGCCGTGGATCCAAATGCAAGTAGTCAAGAAGGGATTTGCACCTCTTTCAAAAGGAGAGATATTTCCGGGCCCCTTGACGATTAAGATTGGCAGAAAACGCGTGGCCACGCTCGGATAGAATAACAGGGGTTATTTAGTAATATCCGTTACTGCAGGCAATCGAAATCAGAGTCAAGAAATACTTGATTTTAAGAAATGAATCCTCCACTCCATGTCTTAAATCACTTTAGAAATATCGTGTGCAAAAGGAATGAACCTGTGTACAAATTCAAGTGTGAATTGTATCTCTGAATATAAGAGATCTTATAACCTGGTTAACCTAAGTGTCTGGCTAGGGACCTCCTTAGGCAAATGGTGACAGTACAGTTACGTGTCTAGCACAAGTGGGAGTCTGTTAGGATTATGTGCGAGACAGTAACAGGGTTACCGTGTCCAATGTTATAAGACACTAGTAGGTCACACCGCTGCACACCAAAATGAGAATGTTTGGATTATGGGAATTAATTAATTGGTTAATTAATTATTTAGAGAGAAAAAGGAATAAATAATTAGTTTAATTATTTATAATTAATTAATCAGTTAGATTAATTAATTGGATAATTATGGAAATTATTTCAGAGATAATTACCAAGAATTATATATGGAATCAAACACTGCTTGTTTTGTCCATATAAATAAAGGGTTTGGGGTATCAGTTAATTAAAAAGATTCAGTTCAAAAACCCAGAAAAATCTCTCTCTCTCCCTCTCCCAAAACCGGCGCCAAAATCCAGTTAGGAGGAAGGTTTGCGTTTGTTTTCGGGTAATCCACGGTGGTAGTCTAGCAACTCTCTCAACCGGTGCCAGTAGCGGTGTACCCCTTACTTGCGTTTCAGAGTTATTGTTTGCTAAAAGGTAATCCACTGAAACACCCTTAATTGTATCTGTATGGTTTAGGATTGGATCCTCGATTGGGAATCGGGTTTTTGTTATCCGCTGTGCATGTTCTTGTATCCCTCGATTCCCAACAGTCTATTAGTAGTGCTTGTCATGATAGATGAACCTTTATGGATGATACTTTGCAATTAATGTTTATTGGTTTGTATGTGATTAATTGAATATCGTTTATGGTTCTTTTCTGATTATTGTTGTTGTGGCGATTTGAATTCACTTGGTTGGGTGTATTTGTTAGACCAAAGAAGATATGTAACGCCCCATTTCCCAAAGTTAGTGTTTTAACTGACTTTGTTGTTTGTTGAGTTAGTGGGGTTAGTTTGTTGTGTTGAGATTTTAACAATGCAAGGGGTTTTTGTGTAATTTTCAAGTATAGGGGCCTTTGTGTCATTCATGTTAGTTGAGGGTGTGGATGTCTTGTATATAAGCTAGTTTGGAAGCCCAAATCCTCTTCTTTTGTGCCTTAGTCGATTTTCAGCATTTTGGGAGAGGGTTTGGAGGGTTTGTGGTGATCAAGAGAAATTGGTGGTCAAATTGTCCGTGAGAAGTGCAATCGATCATCGGGGTTCGATTGTTATCACGTTCCTAACCCCAGGTATGTGTTTATTGTGTTCTTTCGCTAGTTGTTGGCTTAATTGGGATGGATAAGGGTTAGGGTTCTAATAATTGGGAATTCGGTCGATTGATGATCGAATTGAGTCGTATGACGTTGGTATTGTGTTTAGGATGGTTTAGTTTGTACTATATTGGTATGGGGGTGTTCAATAACACCATTGTTGAGTATTATGATCGTTCGGTGGGTTTTGGGTGTGTTTTTCAGAGGAAAAATCGTGAAGAAGACGAACCAGGGAGTTGGGCGACCTGTCCCCGCGACCTCAGGTCGCGCAAGTAGGTCGCGCAAGTCCCTGTGTGTTTGTTGAAAATTGTTTTGGCCATAACTTCTTCGTTATAGCTCCGATTTTGCTTCCGAAAGAACCGTTGGATTCGTAATTGAATTACCTATCCAATGAGACCATAAAATATAGGATTTTGATTATAAATCCTAAGATGATTATTTCTAGTTATGGGTTGAAATAAAGGATTTCCGAGAGAATTTGGTAGAAAATGGGATAGTTTAGATGTGTCTAAACTTATGGTGTTCGGGTTCGGTTAAGGAACTCATTTTGTATCGTGTTGTTGTGTTGATATGCTATATATACATGTGTTGTATAGGTGCTTAAATGTTGAATACGTATGAATAACGAAAGAATGTGCATTGCTAGCATTGTGTGGTGTGTTTGGCACTTGATTTATGGTGACATTATCCAAGGTGAGTACATTAACCCTTATACGTGGCTTTATGTACAAATTGCATGTGATGCGTATGTGGTTATGAGACTAGCATGTTGTGTGATGACGTACCCATTGTAGTGGTGTGTGAAACTGATATCAGTATGTGGTGGTTCTTACCGGCGTGTACCGTAAGGACATTGGTGATGACATGTCTAGTTCTCATATGCGTGGTGATTTGCGATATATGGTTTATGTGTATTGTGGTTTGTGCTCACTAAGCTTTCAAGCTTACCCGTCTGTGGATTTCTCTTTTAGTTAGAGGTTCCTCCGGGAAGGCTAAAGGGGAGGGCTCGGCTTGAAGTTCCGATCTTTTGGGAGTCTCAGTTCCGTTTGGTGATTTGAGAAACAGTCGTTTTTAATTATTAAGCAATGGTTTTTATGAGATAGAATACAATTATTTGTGATGAACCTCGTTTTGAGTATTTTGAGTTAAAAGTCTTTTGAATGTTGTTTAAACCTTAAAGGTTATAAAAGTATCTTTTTTGGACAAATTTCCGCTGCAAAGGTTACTTTAATTACTTCCGTTAACTATTTCCGTTAAATTTAGAAAATTTGATTTGAATTGTTACAATTGGTATCAGAGCCAGGTTTAAGGGATTCGAGCATTCACGAGAGATGGGTGCTTGGACTTAAACCTAAGAGCTTGTGTTTTTAAAGCAAGTAACCTTTAAAAACTTTGATTTTAGTAAAAAGGGAGTGTGAACTGAGCCAAGGATCGGAGCATCGAGATGGGGTGAGCACAAGTGTATATATCACATAATTGTTATTGTTAATGTGAATTGCGATTAACATGCTATCGTAGTGACGTATTAGCATGATTGAGTGTGGCTAACTATAGTGTGTTGTAATTGCTATGTTAAATATTCATTGAAGTTTGATTGTGGTTGACATGCTATCTATTGATTGTGTTAGCATGTTATGAGATTGTGTGTGTGATGGATAAGCTAGCATGAAAATGATGTGTATATGCTAGATGATATGAGTACTATGTGAGTTCTATAATGTGATGTAAATACTCGAACTTTGCGGTGATTAGAATGGTGTAGTGTAACTCTTATGCTATGATAGTTAAGGAGTTGCCTTGTATGTATGTATCACTTTTGTGGTGTAACCGAAATCGGGGATTTAAACCTTTGGTGACAACGTAAAGCCTAGATATGTAGGGTATAATTATGATGATATAAGGGCCCATATCATCACCATTATATTGTACATGTTCGGACTTGGCGAAGTTATAAAGGGTATCTATGAACCGACTAGGTTGGGAAGGGTAAGTAGCATGCTAAGATAGGTTGTATAAACCTTAGTTGGGATGATTGCGTGATGGCTTGTGTAAGGGCATGCTATAAATCAAGTGATAGGACGTATGTGTGTGTCCTCGAAAAGGATGAATAGACCACTCAATAGCATGTTAGGAAGGGTAAGGTGTAGTGAGGGTTGTTGACCCGAACATTTTAGTCAGGACAAGAACGAAGTGGACATCATAAAAGCATAATGTTATGTGGGGTAGTATGGGTTATGGACAAGGGTGTCCTAGTTATGTTGGGAAGTGTTATGACTACATAATTGGATTAAATATCTGCAGTCAGTGAATTTAGTGGGCAAATCTGTAAATCGGGGTACCAATGGTGAAGTTAGGACCAAGTTTGTATCGATGGGTGAGAATCTCGTGGAGAACTCTCTGGCATGTCTTTGTTTGGTTGTTACTGAAGAGTTCGAAACACGATTCTCACATGTGAGTTGTTTAGAAACACCGGTACAGATTTGATTTCGACGGAACCATGAGGAATCTTGAGTTACCGATAAGGACTAGAGGGTGGTATAGGCTCACTACAAGATAGTATTGGCCTATATAGACAGTATTCTAGGTCGGCAAGGTTTTGCATGAAGTGTTTTCGAGTGTTACCACCCAAGTGAAGTAAGAGTTGGTATTGGAGATCCACATTTTAGTGGAGGCAGTTGGGTCGTAGGTTGAGGTGACTCATGAGCGAGTTCGTATCGTTGGCATAGACGACAAAGCCGGTGAATAAAACCACCGTCTTGTTTGTGGGTAAGGTCGCTCATTTGTTCAGTTATGTGGCGAATGAGCAGTTAAAGACGATATGATATGTGGGGATACTGGAATCTGAGATAAGGGAATGTGTGGTGATAGTACGGTGAATTGAATTTTATCAGATGCATGAAATTTTGGGATAGAAAGCTTGCATTAGAGAGGCAAGATAGCAGGAAGGAAGTAAACCATTAATTGCTGAATTGTTGGAATGTAGGTGATTGACCATGACTGAGTGAATAGCCTTCTTGTGGAAAGTTAAATCTATGTATTTTATTTGTGTCTAAACAAAATGTGTCGTCCTTTCTCATTGAGGTTGTTAAATCTTTTGGAAAAAAGCTATTGTTTAGGAAAATGTGTTTCTAGAAAACCTATGTTGTCTCTTGAAGAGATTTTTCTTAGTGATTGCTAAAGTTGTTTCATTTTTTTACGATCAAACTATTTTTGTTTTAATTGTAAAAAAAAAAATGGCGACACTTAGTTACAAAACTTTATAAGTGAAACTAAAAAAAACATGTTGCTATCCTACCAATGAGTGGAAGTGCAAATTAACTCATTTGGTGAAAGGGATCTTGTTTAGCATCTTGCAAACGATGAAAGTTCTTTTCCGGTCACTTCTTTTGCCTTGGCATCAGTTGGCCGTGCAAGGTGGTGAAATGCCATGTGATGTGTAGGGGTGATTCCTGAAATCATCGTATGTGTGTAATTCATTTTTGATGGTAATAAGTCATGCATATCTAAGTTGTTTTCATGCTATGGTGCATACTGAAATTTTCAAAATTTCAGATTTACGAAAATAATTTAAATCATTGTGTCATTGTACATGAAGGCTATGAACTCACTAGGTCATGGTGAGGACTGAATGAAGCATAGAGGCAAGTTCATATAATTAAATGTAAGGTATGTCCGTCATGGTCGATTTTAGACCTCGCTGTTAAGATGGTGAGCAGCAGTTGATATTTGAAGTCTTAGATCGTTGACTTTAGTAATGTGGTAACAGAGTAATTTATGCTCTTAAGTGGTGTCTAGCGAGTATGGTTGTTAGTAAATGTCTTGTTTGAAGAATAAGACGGTTTCATTGTGAAGCCTTGCCTTTGAAAGATGTCTGTAATGCGTCCACATGGTTATCAGTGAAGTTAATGACTGGTGGTATAGATACTCTTTGGAAGATGGAAATTAGAAGGAAATTTTTTTATGGCTATTTGATCAGTTTTATATGCGATAGTGAGAGGTAGTTGAAGGAAGTGAGTATGGGAGTTATGGGGGCTGAGCCTGTTATCCAGGTTGATTTTCATTTGATTCCCGTGTTTCCTATACTGGTGGTTACACCCGTAGGCTTCGAGGGTCAAGTGAAGATTGTTGGATTTGGTTGTTGGCACCAAATGAAGTGGTTATGAATTATGGTCCATCTAAATTCAAGAGGGGCAAGATTAGGAGGTAATATCATTCTACCATGTGTGGGGTAATTGGCCTAGATAAGGCAATACCCATTGTGATGTAGTAGGAATGAGATATTGGGTGGAATTATTGTGTGTTTTGGGTAATCATGAAGAGAGCAAGTGCGGTTAGTGGTGATGAAATAAGTCAACGAGATGGTTAGCATGGATTAGCTCAGTTGTGGTCGTGTTCATTTAGAATGCGATGCATAGAGAATAATGGTTTGAACTCTAAGTGGGGGAGAACTGTTGTTGAAAAGGTGAACAATTAATGTTCCATCTCATTAAGATGTATGAAGTAAGTTACTCGAATCATGATTTAGAGATCACAGGGGGTAGTTATCGTGGTTAAGACATAGCGATACCACCTTTATTATTCCGTAAGTCAATGTAATTTGAGCATGCGACAGAGAAAAGTGATGGAGGTTGTTGAGGGTTATAATTGTGGTACCCTTATATATTAGGGATAGCTATTATGGTGGCAGATACGTTGAGTCGAAAGACTCATAGTGTAGTGATGCGAGTACCGTTATTAAGATTGATGGTGATGATTTCGGTGTTGGAGCTGATTAAGAGCTCTAGGGTAGATGCCGTGAAAGAAATGAATTAGAAGAAAGAGAGGGTCAAGGGTCAACCGGGCCAGTTTGGGGTGTGACGTTCAACGACTCTTGACTCGTTCAGGTTGTGTTTGGGTGCTAGTGTTGTGTGAGGCAATACAAATACTTCAGGGCGAAGTTCATAAGCCCAAGTTCTCTATACACTCGGGAATTACCAAAATGTATCGGGACTTGGATACCGATTATTGGTGGTCGAGAGTGAAACGGGTTATGGCCGTTGTAGTAAGAGGAGTGGCAAGGCACGGTGTGCCCGTAATGGTGATTTCTGATCGAATCGTGCGATCTACATTGCGGTTTCTGGGGGAAAATTTACGAGGACATGAGTACTAGACTGCAGTTCAGTACCGTGTTCCATCCTTGGTTAGATGGTCAAAGTGAGAGAACGATTCAAACTCTCGAGGGCATGTTGAGGGAGTGCGTGTTGGATTTTGGCGGTAGTCGGGATACCTATCTACCGTTGGCTGAGTTTTCGTGTAACAATAGTTTCCATGCCTATACCGGTATGGCACCTTATGAGATGTGGTACGGAAGGAGATGTAGAACTCCTTGTTTGGGAAAAGTGGGTCAGTGTGAGTTGGGTAATACTGAAGTAGTTCAAAGGGCGACGACAGCTTTGAGGTGATTCAAAAGTGGTTATGGATCACTCTGAGTCGTCCGGAAAGCTACGCTGGCTAGCGAAGGTCGGAATTAGAGTTCAACGTGGGTGATGTTGTGCTGGTGAAAGTATCACCGTGGAAAGGAGTATTTCGGCTCAGAAAAAGAGGTCAGAGTGGATGTGGAAACCGGACCCTATCCGGAGCTTTTCTTAGTATGAGCGATTTCGGGGACGAAATCTTGTTAAGTGGGGGAGAGTTGTAACGCCCCATTTCCCAAAGTTAGTGTTTTAACTGACTTTGTTGTTTGTTGAGTTAGTGGGGTTAGTTTGTTGTGTTGAGATTTTAACAATGCAAGGGGTTTTTGTGTAGTTTTCAAGTATAGGGGCCTTTGTGTCATTCATGTTAGTTGAGGGTGTGGATGTCTTGTATATAAGCTAGTTTGGAAGCCCAAATCCTCTTCTTTTGTGCCTTAGTCGATTTTCAGCATTTTGGGAGAGGGTTTGGAGGGTTTGTGGTGATCAAGAGAAATTGGTGGTCAAATTGTCCGTGAGAAGTGCAATCGATCATCGGGGTTCGATTGTTATCACGTTCCTAACCCCAGGTATGTGTTTATTGTGTTCTTTCGCTAGTTGTTGGCTTAATTGGGATGGATAAGGGTTAGGGTTCTAATAATTGGGAATTCGGTCGATTGATGATCGAATTGAGTCGTATGACGTTGGTATTGTGTTTAGGATGGTTTAGTTTGTACTATATTGGTATGGGGGTGTTCAATAACACCATTGTTGAGTATTATGATCGTTCGGTGGGTTTTGGGTGTGTTTTTCGGAGGAAAAATCATGAAGAAGACGAACCAGGGAGTTGGGCGACCTGTCCCCGCGACCTCAGGTCGCGCAAGTAGGTCGCGCAAGTCCCTGTGTGTTTGTTGAAAATTGTTTTGGCCATAACTTCTTCTTTTATAGCTCCGATTTTGCTTCCGAAAGAACCGTTGGATTCGTAATTGAATTACCTATCCAATGAGACCATAAAATATAGGATTTTGATTATAAATCCTAAGATGATTATTTCTAGTTATGGGTTGAAATAAAGGATTTCCGAGAGAATTTGGTAGAAAATGGGATAGTTTAGATGTGTCTAAACTTATGGTGTTCGGGTTCGGTTAAGGAACTCATTTTGTATCGTGTTGTTGTGTTGATATGCTATATATACATGTGTTGTATAGGTGCTTAAATGTTGAATACGTATGAATAACGAAAGAATGTGCATTGCTAGCATTGTGTGGTGTGTTTGGCACTTGATTTATGGTGACATTATCCAAGGTGAGTACATTAACCCTTATACGTGGCTTTATGTACAAATTGCATGTGATGCATATGTGGTTATGAGACTAGCATGTTGTGTGATGACGTACCCATTGTAGTGGTGGTGGCCACCGTGGGTATTGTCAATGTGTGAAACTGATATCTGTATGTGGTGGTTCTTACCGGCGTGTACCGTAAGGACATTGGTGATGACATGTCTAGTTCTCATATGCGTGGTGATTTGCGATATATGGTTTATGTGTATTGTGGTTTGTGCTCACTAAGCTTTCAAGCTTACCCGTCTGTGGATTTCTCTTTTAGTTGCAGGTTCCTCCGGGAAGGCTAAAGGGGAGGGATCGGCTTGAAGTTCCGATCTTTTGGGAGTCTCAGTTCCGTTTGGTGATTTGAGAAACAGTCGTTTTTAATTATTAAGTAATGGTTTTTATGAGATAGAATACAATTATTTGTGATAAACCTCGTTTTGAGTATTTTGAGTTAAAAGTCTTTTGAATGTTGTTTAAACCTTAAAGGTTATAAAAGTATCTTTTTTGGACAAATTTCCGCTGCAAAGGTTACTTTAATTACTTCCGTTAACTATTTCTGTTAAATTTAGAAAATTTGATTTGAATTGTTACAAGATAGACTCCGAAAGGATAATCAACCTACCTTAGCCTGACTTGGACCATAGAGTTGTGTTAAGGGGTTACTTTGACCAATAAGTGACCGATAGTAAAAGAGCCATTGCAATACTGATTGGGAAGGGTTTACCGATTCTAGATTGTGGACCAAACGATTCATGATTGGAATTAGGAGGACCATATCCTAGTTCATAACCATAAATTGTACATGTTAGGGTGTCCTAGACTTAAATTCCTACAATAGTCAAAACAACCAAACCTTCGACCTATTCTTGTCATCCATATTGGGGATTCACGTTATCATGATAAGTACTGTTGTTTTTTCCCTTATTATAAACTTAAATCATTATTTTTACCGCTTTCTTAGTTTTACTTAGTTAATTACCTTTTCAGTATTCAAACCTTTTTCATACAAAACCCCCTTTTTAGATTAATTAAACCGATTCAGACTTTAGTCTACGATAACTTGACCGTTCCCAGTGGTAGATACGATACCTGGACTTTCCTACACTATATTACTCACGACCAGGTACGCTTGCCTGTATATGTGGTAAGACAGTGGCTAGGCATTAGATGTTAAAACTTGTTACGCTTTTTATATACGATAATTACCGCATCAAGTTTTTGGCGCCGTAGAGCTTTGATTTTTGAGATGGGAGACGAGGCACCGATGTGGACCGCCAGGAGAGCCGCTCCAACTGTACCCACCAATCCGATCACGAAGCCTAACCTGAACAAAGAAATCAAGGGGAAGCTCCTACACATGATCAAGGACCTTACCTTCGACGGGAAAAACGATAGCAATCCTATCGTTCACATGGAAAACTTCGTGGACATTTGTGATCTGTTTAAAACAGAGGCAGACCGGGATGATGCAATTCGTCTTCGGGTCTTCCCTCTAACGCTTATCGGAGAAGCTAGAGCCTGGTTACGATCTTTAGAGCCGAGCTCAATCACTACATGGGAAGGACTTCGCTCAAAGTTCCTTTCCCGATTCTTTCCACCATCCAAGATCGACAAATTGAGAGCCGAGATCCGATCCTTCCAACAACAAGACGGGGAAACCATATCCGAAGCATGGGAATGTTTTAAACACCTCCTAAACTCGTGCCCGAGTCATGAGTTGAATAAGAGTGAACAGGTTCAAACTTTCTATAGTGGACTTGCTTACTCCTCACGAGCTACTTTGGATTCATCTGCAGGTGGTGTCTTCATGTACAAAACGCCCACGGAAGGTTACAAACTCCTCGAAGACATGCTCATACATAACATAGATTGGAGGACGGAGAAGCGATTACAAATCCCGAGGACGGACCAGATAGTAAAAGAGCCATTGCGATATTGATTAGGAAGGATTTACCGATTCTAGATTGTGGACCAAACGATTTAGGATTGGAATTAGGAGGATCATATCCTAGTTCATAACCATAATATGTACATGTTAGGGTGTCCCAGACTTAAATTCCTACAATAGTCAAAACAACCAAACCTTCGACCTATTCATATCATCCATATTGGGGATTCACTTTATCATGATAAGTACTGCTTTTTTCTTTATTATAATCTTAAATTAGTCTTTTAATTGTTTTCTTAGTTTTACTTAGTTAATTGTCTTTTTAAGTATTCAAACCTTTTTCATACAAAACCCCCCTTTAGGTTAATTAAACCGATTTAGACTTTAGTCTACGATAACTTGACCGTTCCCAGTGGTAGATACAATACCTGGACTTTCCTACACTATATTACTCACGATCAGGTACGCTTGCCTGTATATGTGGTAAGACGGTGGCTAGGCATTAGAGGTTAAAACTTGTTACGCTTTTTATATACGATAATTACCGCATCAAGTTTTTGGCGCCGTTGCCGGGGAACGGTAGTTGTTAGATTTTAGTCTTTATTAGTTTTGTTAATCGATCCTTGTGAGGGATTATGTCCCTTGCAAGTTTTCTGCTTTTTAGTTTAGTTCGTTATTTTTATTTTATTTTATCTCTTTGTTTCCCGCAAGTTGCCCGTAACCGTTTGTTGTGATTTCAGTCACGACAGACTTGTTAGAGCCATTTGAGGAGCCGGAGAGAGAGTTCAGAAAAAGAAACAAAAAGAAGTCAAAAGCCAACAAAGTTCGCCCGAGAGCTTTGATTTTTGAGATGGGAGACGAGGCACCGATGTGGACCGCTAGGAGAGCCGCTCCAACAGTACCCGCCAATCCGATCACGAAGCCGAACCTGAACAAAGAAATCCCGGGGAAGCTCCTACACATGATCAAGGACCTTACCTTCAACGGGAAAAACGATAGCAATCCTATCGTTCACATGGAAAACTTCGTGGACATTTGTGATCTGTTCAAAACAGAGGCGGACCGGGATGATGCAATTCGTCTTTGGGTCTTTCCTCTAACGCTTGTCGGAGAAGCTAGGGCTTGGTTGCGATCCTTAGAGCCGAGTTCAATCACTACATGGGAAGGACTTCGCTCAAAGTTCCTTTCCCGATTCTTTCCACCATCCAAGATCGACAAATTGAGAGCCGAGATCCGATCCTTCCAACAACAAGACGGGGAAACCATATCCGAAGAATGGGAACATTTCAAGCACCTCCTAAACTCGTGCCTGAGTCACGAGTTGAATAAGAGTGAACAGATTCAAACTTTCTATAGTGGACTTGCTTATTCCTCACGAGCTACTTTGGATTCATCTGCAGGTGGTGTCTTCATGTACAAAACGCCCACGGAAGGTTACAAGCTCCTTGAAGACATGCTCATACATAACTTAGATTGGAGGACGGACAAGCGATTGCAAATCCCGAGGATGGCCGGAAAGATCTCTACCGACTTTGATCCATCCGATGAATTAGCCGCTATAAAAAACCAACAGGTAAAGTTTGAACGCAAAATCGAGGAACTAATTAAATCTGTTCATGCTTTGCAGGTTGGATGCGAGGAGTGCAATGGACCACATTTGACCAAGGATTGCCCGAACAAACCAATGATGACACCCGAGGAGGTGAACTATATCAACCGAGGCGATTACCAAGGGAGGTGGAACAACAACCGTAATTTCATCCCTCGACCTCCCGGTTTCTTTGCACCAACTCAACAGAACCAAAGATCGGATGGAGAGCCACGTGTTTCTATCGAAGATCGGATTATCCAATTCATGGATGCGCAAAAGAAGCTAAACGATGAAGTGGGTTCATACCTACGTAATCACCAAAGTACCATCCAGAATTTGGAATTGCAGGTTGGACGTGTTTCGCAAATGCTGAATGAAAGGACGCAAGGAGAATTGCCAACGCAAACACAAGTCAACCCGAAGGTGGAGAATGTGAAGCCAATGCTCATGATAACCGGAGAGCCGTCAAAAAAGAAGTGGACGGACATATACACAAAGAAGTACGTAGAAACCGAGAGTGAAAGTGAGCCCGATTATGCCACGGATTACGATTCGGAGGGGTTCACCGTGTCTTTCGAACACCTAAGACTCAAGGTACCCGAAGCTTCAAGTGATGATGAAGATGAGGAAGATAGGAAGCAAGGCGGATACGCGGAGTTCGTGATCCCGAAGAAAGAAGATAAAGGCAAGGAGAAAGAGAAGGAGAAAGAAAAAGGAGAAAGCACCGGAGGATGATCTCATCTACATCGCACCAATCAAGCATGATCCAGGGAGTTACAACTTACCTATTTCTTGTCATAAATTTAGTGGTCTTGCTTTGGTTGATTCAGGTGCCGCTCTTAATATGATGCCTGTTGGTTATTGCAGGAAAATGGGAGTCAAGAAGATCGTGCCAACGAACTATCAATACCGGGGAGTGAACGGTTACATGACAACACCGTTAGGAATAGCGGAAGGAGTCCCGATTCGTATTGGCAAATTTGTGTACTATACGGACTTCGTCATAGCTAACCTTCCACAAAACACGATGATCCCGATAATCCTCGGGAGATCTTTCTTGCACACCGCTCAAGTAAATACCGATATGCGAAACCAAGTGACGAGCTTAGGCTATGGAGACAATCGGATTTACTTTGATCCTAATGGAGAGCCAGTTAGACACCTCGATGAACCTTATGACGATCCTTCTCTGGCCTACAACAAAAGCACGAATCGTCCGCTACTCCCGCATGAACTTGGAAAGAAAACGGAGGACTATCCAAACCCGATGCGCAAAAAGGAGCAATCGACGAAGGAACCGGGATCCTCCAAAAGGGCTCGTCATCCCGACGTGCCAAGAAATGAGCCGAAAGTGGGGTCGAGCTCTAGACCCGTCCAAAAATGAAGCGCTTCTCGGGAGGCAACCCGAGCTTTTTCATTTTCTTTCGTTTTTAGTGATTTTCGTTTGTGTTTTTATTAATGTTTTCATTTGATATTGCTGAGGTAACCATACGGAGGAGATAGAAACCAGATTCGAGCGAAATCGGAATGCGATGCAGATTTTCAAAAGTTGGAAACAGTGGGCATTTCGCGATCGCCAGATTCCAAATCTGGCGACGCAAAGTTGGTAGGCCACGGAACAGGTAAAAAAAATTTCGAACTTGGCAACGCGAAGAGAGCCGTTTGGCGACGCAAAACTTTCAAAAAATTAGGGTATTTTGAAATTAGCCTGTTCGGCGACGCGAAACCCAGGGTTTCGCGACGCGAAGTCGGGACAGACGGTTTTTAAACCTTCTTTTTCCCACTTTTCACAAACACACAAACCTAATTCCTCTTAGGCGCCGCCAAACTCTCTCACGTTCTTGCGAGATTCGACTTTCTTGAGCTTCAATTTCATCAATTTCCATGGCAAAGGTACGTTTCCTAACTTCAATTTCGTAAGAATAGCTTGAATTGGTAAGAGGAGATCTTGTTTGGACCATCAATGGTGTGTGAATGCTCATATTGATTTAGACATAGTTCTTGAACCACCATTGTTTGATTGATGTTTATGCATGCCCTATATTATGATTGAAATCTTGTTTCTAGCATGCTAGTTGATTGTTGAATCTAGTGATTTGGTTAAATGATAAGTGTGGGGATTTTGAGAACATCAAAATCCCCCATTCTTTCTTGCTAGCTAGATTGGTTTGTAATTGTGGTTGAACTAAAAGTTCAAGTGTGGGGATGTTCCACATCCCCTTAGTCTTTCGATTCATATATGATTATGATACTTGAACTTGTTAGTCGTATTTTATTTGTCTCGTTGGAATTTTGAAAGTCAATAAACCTTGTCTTGCGTTTATGGATTGAGATTTTTTCTAAGACGATGGTATTTGGATTTTGTAGAGACAAAGAACCCGCTCATCTACGACCGCCGTAGCTAACTTCCGTGCACCGGATGGAAGTCATGTTTTCACCTCCTTTGCAAACGACCCGACCTTGAATGCTCGAAAGAAGGAGGAGTATCGGGACATTGTTAACCAACTTCTCCCCCGCCAAATTCTTATGCCAAAGAGAGTCGATTGGGATCTTCTTCGATCAATGAGTGTCGAAAACAACATAAAGGCGATTCTTGAGAAACACGCATACGACGAGGATGGCAATGAGTACTACATATGCCATGCATGGGAGCGAGTTTTCGATATTGCCGAGACCCTTTACCGAGAGCTTATCGTGGAGTTTGTGGCCATGTTCCATTTCGAAGCAATTAAGGCCCTTGACGAGTTTCATCAAATGTGCATGACGTTCCGACTTGGTGGCGTTTGGAGATCTCTTTCTTTGATCGATTTTGCTCTTGCCTTGGGGATATATACCCAATCGGATGTTGATGCTCCCGGATTCGAGGAGTACATGTGGGCGACTTCAAAGAGACCCGACGATTTTGATCCGCGTTTGGCTTGGTCGATCTTGGGTGATGGTGATTATCATGGCAACCTCAAAGTGAAACGTTTTCTTGCTTCGTCGGATAGACTTCTACACCGCATGCTCATTCAAGCGGTAAACGCTCGTTCTTCGAGTGAGGAGAAAGTTACCGTGCAGGATTTATGGCTTCTTGAGCAACTCTCAACGGATGATAAATATCCGAATGCTCCGTATCTCATCGCCGCTCAATTCGCTAAGGCGAGTGTTTATCGAGAGGGTAGTCGCATAGTTGGTGGCCAGTACGTGACGCTCTTGGCCAAGCATTTCGGTATCCTAACCGACGCCGCTATCGCTTCGATGACGAACCTCGGGGAGATGGGGTTGATTGACATGGACCAATTACTCCATAATTGTTCTAATTGTTGCATTGAGGACACTGCAAATTTTAAGTGTGGGGAGGGGGTTATGTAGACTTATCTGTTTAAATGGGTTCACTTTTTGCTTGTGGATTGTCGTTTTTCAAACTTTTGAAAGCTTTGAGATTTGACCCCATTTTTTTCGAAATCTGAGATTGTTTTTGAGACTGAGTTGCTTGCATAGGAGAACACGGAATAGGATTAGTTGAGTAAAAGGATGCCTTGGAATACTGATTACCATGAGTGCCTCACCCAATTCCGTTGAGAGATTGAGCCTTAATTGTTATATCTGTTTATTTTTGTGAGGAATACCGACTTTGACCCAAGGTAGAACTTGTCATTTAAATGCTTGTCGAGACCACATAAGAGAAGTATTTATCACCATTGCACTGATAGAGGCCTTCGTTTCTAACCCTTTTAGCCTTCGTCAGATGACCTCATCATAAGGTTATTTGATTTGCCTAGCCTTTGATCAAAAAGTACTCATCATTAGTACTTCATCCCTTGAAACCATTTTGAGCCTTAGCATTTTCATTTCTTTACCCACTATACACTTTATCCTTGAGCCTAATTGTTTATCTATCTTTTGGCCGTGACTCAAATTTGAATCTTGAGATGTTTTGATCCAGTTTTTCATATCTGACAAATTTTATGGGATTGAGATTTGAAAAGAGCCCAAAAGCAACATAGTTGCTGCTCTGAAAAAAAAAGAGAGAGAAAAAGAAAATATTTGAGACTCAGAAAAGAAAAGAAATATCAAAAGAGTCGAGAATACAAAAAGAAGAGAATGAGAGCTGAAAAAAGTGAAAAAGAATTTGTGCCCCAAATAAGCCATAGGCTTAGGCCAATTCTAAAAGAAAAGAGAGAATACTCATCCCAAAAATCTCATTGTTTGAAAGTCAGATTGCTTTACTGTTTGGATCATTACTGATTGAGTTTTCAAGTTTTTGTTGCAAAACCCTTAGTCACTTATATATCCTTTATCCTACCCTTAACCCTTAGCCTAACATTACAATCCTAAAGTCCTCTTGACGGTTGACAACTTCTCAGTGGTGGAGATTAGATTTGGTGACAAGCTTATGCATGCGGGAATTAGTCGAGTATTGGTGTGATCACTTACATATACACTTTTACCCCCGAGAGATACACCTTATATTGTTATTCATATTATGTGAGGGTAAAAGGTTGGCCTTGGTATCCGATTGCTTGATGAGTCTTGTTTGTGTGTTCAATTGTGTGAGTATACTTTATTCTCTTTGATGATCTTGGGTGGAGATAATTTTGGAGTTATCTTTCTTATCTTTCAGTCTTTTGATTGAGGACAATCAAAGCTTAAGTGTGGGGATTTTGATAACACCAAAATTATACATGTTTTGGTTGCGCGTAATCGTATGACTTTACCCTATTTCTCACCCGTTTATGATCATTTCATGCACTAAAAGAGCTTATTATTGTTTGTGAAGGATTTGGAGGCCGTGGAACGGAAAAGTACGAAAAAAGGCGAGAAAACGTGAAAAATGCACAGAGTCAACACAGAAGCTACTTGGCGATCACGAAATCCTCAACCTGGCGCCGCCAAGTTCGACTGAAGAGAAGACCAGAGTTTGACCTAAGTGTCTGGCGTCGCCAAACCAGCAGCTTGGCGATCGCCAGATGACCTCTGGGCGTTTTCCTTTAAATATCAGCCTCCTCCTTCAGTTCTAAACATGTTCGATACACGAGGGAAGTACAGAAGAACGAGAGTGAGAGTACGAAAGGTGCCGATACGCTGCGGAAGTCGATCTTCGATCATCTATCGTTGTATTGTCGGTATCATGTCGATGTCTACTTTTGTTTGTGTTTATGTTTTCATTATGATTAGTGAGTAGTTTTATTAGTAGTGCTTGTCATGATCGATGAACCTTTATGGATGATACTTTGTGATTAATGTTTACTGGTTTGTTTTGATTAATTGAATGTCTTGTATGGTTCTTTTCTGATTGATATTGTTGTGGCGATTTGAATTCAATTGGTTGGGTGTATTTGTTAGACCAAAGCAGATAGACTCCGAAAGGATAATCAACCTACCTTAGCCTGACCTGGACCAAAAGGTTGTGTTAAGGGGTTACTTTGACCAATAGTGACCAGATAGTAAAAGAGCCATTGCGATATTGATTAGGAAGGATTTACCGATTCTAGATTGTGGACCAAACGATTTAGGATTGGAATTAGGAGGATCATATCCTAGTTCATAACCATAATATGCACATGTTAGGGTGTCCCAGACTTAAATTCCTACAATAGTCAAAACAACCAAACCTTCGACCTATTCATATCATCCATATTGGGGATTCACTTTATCATGATAAGTACTGCTGTTTTTCTTTATTATAATCTTAAATCAGTCTTTTAATTGTTTTCTTAGTTTTACTTAGTTAATTGTCTTTTTAAGTATTCAAACCTTTTTCATACAAAACCCCCCCCCCCCCCTTTAGGTTAATTAAACCGATTTAGACTTTAGTCTACGATAACTTGACCGTTCCCAGTGGTAGATACGATACCTGGACTTTCCTACACTATATTACTCACGATCAGGTACACTTGCCTGTATATGTGGTAAGACGGTGGTGTTAGGAATTATGTGCAGAGTTGACAAACCAAGTAATTACACATCCAATGTTGCAAGACACTTGAGGGTCACACCTGTGAGGACCTATAAGTCGAACAAGTTAGATGAAACCCAGAAATGGTGAGTTAGGATTTATAATAGTTAATTATAAATCAATTGGGTAATTTCAGTCAGAATTACCAAAGTTGGAGGGTTATTAATTAATTAGAAGATTGTATATTTATTTGATAAAATAAATATATAATAGTTAATTAATTAGTTTTATATATATATATATAGATAATTATCATAAGCAAATTCTTTTCCAGCAAGAAAAGAATAAGATAATTATAATAAGGAAACTGAATCTCATACAAACTGTATTATTCCTCCATATAAATAAGCCTTATGGGTTTAAGGAAAAGTAGAAGTTTTTCAACTCAAAACAGTTTCCAGTTTTCTCTCTCTCCCTCTCTCTCCCAATCGGCGCCGCCGCCCCCTCTCTCTCTCGGATCCCAGTTTGGTTTCTTAGATCTCGGGTTTTCAGTTCAGCTAGAGGAACAGTTCGTTAGGTCGATCACCGGTGGACTAAATCTCGAGCAATCCAGGTAAATTGATCTGAACTTAAACTATTAAACTACAACGATTAAAGATCATTAGGCTTTTAAGGGTTTTTTAGCTTTATCGCTTCCGCATGATATAATCAAAACAGTGTGTGTTTGGTTATATATAGGTTTTATCAGTTTGATTAACCTATGAGATTTATCAAACCAGTGAGGTTCGTTAGATCTGAGTTAATCCTCGAGTCAGTTTGATCCGAGGATACCCACAAAAACCCAACAGTGGTATCAGAGCCATTGGTTGTAATCGTTTTATCAGTTTATGTGTGATCCGTTAAAATCGTTGTTTCTTGCATAACATGTTTAAAAATCTGATCTTTATATGGTTTATAGAATTTTTCCGTTTCGTACAAAATACCCTAATCGACATCACCATGGCCACACCACCGTATGTGGTGGCGGCCGATCCAATCGTCACCAGAACAACAACCGGGCCGCACCACAGTCGATGGTGGCGGCACCGGCCCCTCGTACGACGAAACAACCGCCAAAGCCGTAGGGCAACGGCGGTGCTCGTTGATGAACCAAACGACGGTGGCGGCAACTGATTGCTGTTGCCGCCTGTGGTAACCGGTGATGGTGGCGACGTGTTTTCGTTGCTACTATTGCCGGTAGACGGTGGCGGCGAGTGGTGGTGGCGGCGGCTATGGCCGAAGCCGATCACCGCATACGGATGGTGGTGACGGTGTTATCGACCACCGACTCCGATGTGTGAACACCGCAACCACCCGAAAAACCGCAAACGCGGTGATGGATGACGGTGTCCACGGTGGTGGTGGCCGAATCCCCATCAATGCCGAAAAACCACCAAGCCGCACCACGGTGGTCACGATCGCCGGCCAAACCGCAGCTAGCGGTGGCGGCAGACGCCTAGCCAAACCACCAGAGAGGTGGTGGCGGCGATTTCATAACTGCCCAGCCAAACCACCAGATTGGTGGTGGCAGGCGGCAAACGGTGGTGGCCACAGCCGCACCTAGCGGCGGCAGGAACTATCATTCGACCAACCGGCAATAGTAGCGTTGGCCGTGGTCGCTAGAAAATCAAAACCGCACCACCAAGTCGATGGTGGTAGGCGGTATTCGATCGAGAGGCGGAGGCGGTGGCGACTGGTTGTCGTTACCGCTGAGGACCGAAGCAAGATAGATGATGGTGGCGCTCACGCGTTGTCGCCGGAGTAACGGCGGACATTCGATTGCAAAAACGCCGATCGCCACCTGTGGGTGGTGATCGGTGGCGATGGCTACTCACCGGTGGCCGGACCACACACAACCGCCGAGGCCAAACCACCCGTTTGGTGATGGCCAACGTTTTTTCTATCAATGAACGGATTGGTATTGGCGATAAGACGGAATTAGGATTTCACGATCCTCGATAAGTTTTCAGGACAAATCACGAAACTCTAACGGACCCAAAATTACCAGTTTGGTAATGGGCCTATAAGCCCAGTTTTTGGACCAAGTTACGGCCCAAAAGAACTCGTTTTGGTTTTAAAGACTTCTTATCAGAAATTATTTCCTGTTTAATTTTCGTCTAATAAAATTTGTTCAAACCAGTAGGATTGTTTTTCCGGTTTGATAAATCTTTTATAAAAATTAAATTTATCACCTGTTTTTCAAATAGGCCTAATATTATGTTTTTACTTTTTAATTAAAACACAAAGGCCAGTATTTTCGAAATTGGAACGATAAAACCGGTTTGATATAATTTTGGATAAAAGGAAATTATTCTAGCAAATCAGTTTTATTTATAAAAGTGTATATTTATAAAATAGATAAAACTAATTTTAGTTTCGATTTATAAAACTGTCGTTTTATAAATCAGTTTAAAAACCAAGTTTCCTGCAAAAATTGAAACAAGATAATTTTAACGGATCTAGGTTTATTTCCCGCTTTTATATTGCTTGTCTATGCTTTATATAATTGTGTGATTGCTTGAGTTCTATATATGCATCTCAGTTTGAGTTTGTATCTATATCTATTATAGTATTTGCCAACTTAGACCCTTGACATATTCACGGGGAGGCCTGCGTGCCATTTACAACCCCTTATGTAATAATGACCTTAGGATAGATGCTTTATTCTTTCGGGATGACGAGGCCAGTGGGAGCCACTAAAATTCTTCAACCTACCGGAGTACTAACAAACATAGCGAGGCCAGTGGGAGCTACGCAAGTTTTGAAGTTTTTGTTAGGGTAAAAATCTACAATCGCACGACAACCGACTATAATCGTAAGATAAATGTTAGGACAATAGTCCTGTATTAAGATAAGGTCCTGAGATAAAACCTAAGAGGACTATCGAACAAAGATCAATAAGCATCGAACGTATACAATAAATAAGACGCACGATGACTATATTGTCGTACGACCATACTAACGAATAACATACAAAGTTTATATGTTTGATGCAGATAAGCTGATTATCATATCTAACAATTGTCCACCTTTGAGGAAATCTGAAATTGAGTACTATGCTATGCTCGTTGAAGTCCATCATTACAATGAGCAAGTCGTAAGTTATGTATCATTCGACAGCATCAAGATCGACCGTTACAAGCAAGATTCTCGCAGCAGTTACAATCTGGACATTAACTCTCAGCAATACCGTTGGACAGTTACTCTCCGAGCATTAATTGAAGACAATAACGTTAGACGGTTACGATTCAATCATTGATGAGACACAATACCGTTGGACCGTTATTATCAAGCCACTATATAAGGAGAATCAAGCCAGCATTTCAGGAGGACGAAGTCTATTCGAAGTTCACAAGTTCTATAATCATTATTCTTTAGAATCATCTGTAATTTACATTCGATTTCATAATTCTCTCAGTTGTAATCGTACGACCAAAGCTGTATACTTGAAGGACATCACCCCTGATTGGTGAACATAGTGCTCTGTCGACTTACCTTTTAGGTCGACCGCAGGTTTTTTCCTCGTCTTGAGGTTTTTCCTGCGTCATCAAATTATTTGTCTCATTTTGCTTTTCCGCACTTATCATTGATTGTAATTTCTTTCTCTCGACGGTTAAGCCTCACACAAGTTTCTTACGACATCGAGTTGTGTAATTTTTTACATAAACAGTTTGGCGCCCACCGTGGGGCTCCGTTTTGAGAAAAATTTCATTCGGTGAAAAGTGCGCCTTAGTACTAACCTTTTCTTTGAGTTTTCTTTGAGCTATTTGCGCAGGATAATGGATAACGGATTCATAGCATCACTCCAACAGCAATTGCAAGAAGCTAACAACGAAATTCAACGTCTTCGAGCTTTGCCAGGACCATCGATGACTATTCCAATGTCTATTCCTCCTCCATATCCTCCTCAGTATCTAAGACCACCACCGCGACCACAGTTCAATGCCTCAATGCCATTTTCAACTGTGAACCAACAATACAACAACGTACGACCATCTTTACCACAGGTTCCACCACCAATACCTCATGACCTGCCACCTATGCCTCGAGGTCCACCTTCTATGCCTCAAGGAGCACCCATGTTCACGTTCGAGCCTTTTAACAATGTATCCCAACAAATTCCTATTCCTGGTCATATACCCACAGCTGCTAGTTCCACCATTCATACGACAATACCACCCAGTACCGGAATCTCTTCTAGTTGTATTCCAACAATCCCAATAAACGTTGAAGATCCTCTGAACGTACGACTGAAATCCCTAGAAGAACAGAATCAAAAATTGTTCGCATTACTCACAAAGCTACCCGGAGCAGCAGTACCCGTCGAAGTCGAACCTAAAACTGGATTTCAAGCTTCACCGTTCGTTGATGAATTAGCTCTTGTTGACGTTCCTAAGAAATATACTATACCAGCTTTCGCAACAAAATATTCTGGAATCACAGATCCGGTCGAACATATAGCACAGTACAAGCAACTTATGTGGACAGTTCCTATACCGGCACAATATCAGGAAGTCTGCATGTGCAAAAGCTTTGGATCAACTTTAACAGGAGCAGCATTACAATGGCTTATTAACCTAAAGCCAAAGAGTATTGGATCATTTGCAAAATTGGTGAACCAATTCACTCGACAATTTGCTAGCAGTCGTAAGATGGAGAAGCAGACCAGCGACCTGTACTATATCGTACAAAAATCTGGAGAAACAATCCGCGACTACTTCAACAGATTCAATGCAGCAATGATTGAAATAAAAAATTGCGACGTGAAAACAGCAATCGAGGCATACAAGCGTGGATTAGAAGATTCCTCTGGATTATATCTGGAATTAACAAAATATCCACCAGAAAACTTCGACGACGTACGAGCTAGAACACTAGCTTTCATGAGAATAGAAGATGATGCTCTCTTCCGACGAAAGCATTCCGCAGAAAAGAAACCTCTTGGTGCTCAAAAACATGACTTTAAGCATAAAAGAGTAAACAAGATCGGAAATCTTCGATACGAGTCAAAAACTCGACCAAGCAAAGGTACTGTTAAAATACGATATCCAGAGTTATCTACTTACAATTTTGCAGGTACATCAAAAGATTTGGTGGATTCGCTACGAAAGATTGATGCAAACGTACGATGGCCAAAGAAATCTGATAAACCAAGCAAGGACAAAGATCAGAACAGATGGTGCGACTTCCACGACGATCATGGTCATACGACGGATGAATGCATCAGTTTAAAGAAGGAGATTTCATATTTGAAATCTAAGGGACATCTAAAAGGCCTCATCCCAGAAGAACAAGGACGACCAGCGTCACTGGTTCATACAAAGGTCATAAACTGCATCACTGGAGGATCAGAAGTTTGTGGACTTACATATTCAGCTGCAAAGCGACATGCACGAGATGGTCCAAACGAACATCCTATCCCTGGAGAAGCCAAATCAAAGACAGAAAGAGAGCTCGATGCAATGGCAATCACGTTCGACCAAGACGATACACAGGGGGTCCATCATAAACATCATGACGCTCTAGTCATACAGTTGAGAATCGGAAACTGTTCGACTAAGAGAATATTGATTGATGGAGGTAGTTCGGCTAACGTTATTTTTGCAGATACTCTTAAAGTCATGGGAATCGAACGGTCAGAAATCGTACGACGAAGTACTACTCTGATTGGATTCAATGGAGACCCGATGAACACTCTCGGAGAAATCATCTTGCCTGTCTACGCCAAAGGCATCAACAAACAAACAAAGTTCAATGTTGTGGACTGCCAATCAGCTTACAATGTTATTCTTGGAAGACCATGGATCCACGAGATGAAAGCAATTCCTTCGACATACCATCAGAAGATCAAATTTCCTTCTCCATGGGGAATTCAAGAAATTGCTAGTGAGAACAAAGTCGCACGAGAATGTTACAAGATTACGATGAAGACAAAGTCGTAGGACATCTAGCAATTACAGAGCCAGGATGAGAGGAAATCGAACGATGATCTTCGGCTAGAAGAAGTCGTCCTTGATCCTAAACATCCTGATCAAAAAGTCTTCATAGGAGCCTCGCTCCCCCCTGACATAAAAAATACGATTATATCTTTTTTGCAGGAACATTCAGACTGTTTTGCATGGTCGCACGAAGATATGGTTGGAATAGATCCAAGCATTATATCGCATAAATTGAACGTGGATCCTACGTTCAAGCCCATTAAGCAGAAACGTCGCAAGTTCGCACCTGAAAGAAATAAAGTGATCAACGATGAAGTTGACAATCTGCTTAAAACAGGGAAGATCCGAGAAGTCAAATATCCAGAATGGTTGGCTAATGTAGTCGTCGTACAAAAGAAGAACGGAAAATGGCGAGTCTGCATTGATTTCACGGATCTAAACAAAGCTTGTCCAAAAGATCCTTTTCCTTTACCTCATATCGACGCCATGGTTGACGCGACAGCAGGACATGAATTGTTGACGTTCATGGACGCATATTCAGGATACAATCAAATATTGATGCATACGGACGACCAGGAGAAGACTGCATTCATGACAAATAAAGGCATATACTGTTACAAAGTTATGCCATTTGGTCTCAAGAATGCAGGATCAACATATCAAAGATTGGTTAACATGATGTTCAAGGAACATCTTGGTCGAACGATGGAAGTTTATATCGACGACATGCTTGTGAAATCAGAACGTTCGATCGATCACGTCGCACATTTAAAGCAATCTTTCGATATCTTACGACAATACAAGATGAAGCTCAATCCAACAAAATGTTCCTTCGGAGTACGAGCAGGAAAATTCTTGGGGTACTTGGTCACGCAACGCGGAATCGAAGCAAGCCCAGAACAAGTCAAAGCTATCGTCGAGATACAATCTCCAAGGAATGTCAAAGAAGTCCAGAAGTTAACAGGACGAGTGGCAGCTTTAACCCGATTTATTTCACGATCATCGGATAAATGCCATTTGTTCTATAATGTCCTACGAAAGAATCAAGGCTTCTTGTAGACAGACGAACACGAGAAAGCTTTGCAAGAACTGAAGCAATATATGACGTCACCTCCACTGCTAACAAAACCAGTCGAAGGAGAAAGTCTACAGTTATACTTGGCAGTGAGCAAAAATGCGACAAGTGCAGTACTCGTACGAGAAGAAGATCAACGACAACAACCAATTTATTATGTCAGTAAATCTTTCCTTGACGCAGAAACTAGATACACATCAATGGAGAAATTGCTACTAGGTCTTATGACGGCAGCAAAGAAGCTAAGGCATTACTTCGAGTCACATCACATCATTGTTGTGACCAATTATCCACTCAAGACGGTGCTTCGAAAGCCAGAATTGACAGGACGATTAGCCAAATGGAGCATTTATCTCAGTGGGTTTGACATTGAATTCAAACCCAAGACGGCAATTAAATCGCAAGTATTGGCAGATTTTGTGGCAGAATTTTCTCCAGGACTAGAACCTACGACGTGCGACGAAGTTGTGATGATTTCAGACAATAAACCATGGATACTCTACGTTGATGGTTCCTCGAACGTACGAGGATGTGGGTTAGGTGTTGTCTTAAAATCATCACAAGGGGGAAATATAGTGTACTCCGTACGATGCGAATTCAAAGCCACAAACAATGAAGCAGAATATGAAGCTTTGATCGCAGGATTAGATATTGCTCTTAGACTGGGGGCAAAACAGTTGCACGTTCGAAGCGATTCTTTACTGGTCGTAAACCAAGTAAATGGAGATTTTCAAGCAAAAGACTCAAAAATGATAAGTTATCTCAAAGCAGTTAGAGATCGAATTGCACGATTCGAACAGTTCCTGATCGAGCAAATACCAAGAGATTTAAATATGCAAGCGGACGCACTGGCCAATCTGGGATCTGCATTTCATGATCCATTTATGGAAAATATCCCAATACTTCATCTCACAACACCAACAATTACGTCAGACGATGAAGTACAGATGAACGAAGAAATTTACAATTGGTCGCTCGACATATGGAACTACCTCAAGCACGACCAACTACCTGAAGATAAAATGGAAGCTCGAAAGACAAGGTCGAAAGCTTCAAGATATACAATTTTTGAAGATCAACTTTATCGAAGATCCACGACAGGACTTCTCCTACGATGCGTCATAAGTAAGGTACGAATCAATCAAATTCTCCAAGAGATGCACGGCGGAGAATGTGGAAATCACGCAGGGGGCAGAAGTCTTGCTAGTCGAATCTCACGACAAGGTTACTATTGGCCTACTCTACGAGAAGATGCCATAACGTACGTCCAACGATGCGACGCATGTCAAAAACATTCGAGTATGGTCCATCGACCATCTGAACCTTTACATTCTATTCTAGTTCCATGGCCCTTCATGCGATGGGGAATGGACATAGTGGGAAAATTACCTCCAGCCCCTGGACAAAAAGTCTATCTACTCGTGCTCACCGATTACTTCTCGAAATGGATAGAAGCTGGTGCTTTCTCACAGGTCCGAGATAAAGAAGTCATATCTTTCATTCAGAAAAACATCATTTATAGATTCGGGGTACCAGCTGAAATCATGTGCGACAATGGCTCACAATTTATAAGTGATAAAACTCGTACGTTCTGTGAAAAGCGAGGAATCAAATTAATCACTTCAACTCCGAGATATCCACAATCTAACGGGTTAGCAGAGTCGAGCAACAAAGTCATCATCAATTCAATCCGAAAGAGGTTGAAAGGAGCAAAAGGAAAATGGGTAGACGAATTGCCATCTGTCTTATGGGCAAATCGTACGACACCTAGAGCATCAACTGGACAAACCCCATATTCTCTGGTATATGGATGCGAAGCAGTCTTGCCAATCGAAGCTCAAATACCAACTGCCAGAAGTCGCACGTATGATCAAAATGCAATAAATTTATCTTACGATCTTGACGCCTTAGAAGAAATCCGAGAAAAAGCACTACGAACGATGGCTGCACAGAAAGGAATTGTCGAAAGACACTTCAACAAAAAGGTAAAGGCAAAAATTTTTCAAGTTGGAGATTATGTCTTACGACATGTGTTTCAAAACACACAAGAGCCAAACGCTGGAAAACTTTCCATCAAATGGGAATGACCTTATATAATTTCCAAAGTCATTGGAAATGGAGCATACAGACTTACGACTATGGAAGGTAGGGAAATCCCACGAAGCTGGAACGCCCATCACCTCAAAAGGTATTATTTCTAAACCTATTTACATACGATTTATTCCTTATCCATTACTGACTTAAGCATCGGAGCGCCGTTGGCTAAGCCAACGGCCACCCCTTAGTCATCCTTTTTCGCAGGTATCGCACGATAAATCGCATGGATCGCACGATTAACGCAAGTATCGCACGACTTAAATGCATGCTTATCGCAGGAATCGCACGACAAAAATCGCATGGATCGCAAGAAAACCGCTATAACGCACGATTATATCGCAAGAGCGCAAGTCAACTCGCCAGTCGCACGAATACTCTCATGAGTACAAAAGAAACGTTTCTATAATAAGTCTAAGGACTTTAAAACAAATGCATGCAAAAATAAAAGCTATAACGCATGATACAGGCTAAAACGCACGATACAAGCTAAAACGCATGATATAGGCTAAAACGCACGATACAGGCTAAAACGCATGATACGAGCTAAAACACATGATATAAGTTATAATAACACTATAGTGATAACGCACGATATTCAATCAAAATTTCTTTCATTAAACATTTTTTCTGCCTTAAAATGGCAGAATACAAGAAAAGAAAGAAGTTCTACGGTTACAAAGATTAAAACTACTCTAAAGGAGCGTTGGTAGCAGGTGGATCTACGACAGGGGTCTCTTCAGGATGCGCAGGAACGGATCCAGAGGTTTCAGGAACCTCCTCCTTGACGCCTGCGTCCTTAACCTCAGCAGGCTTATCCTCGTCCAAATTCTTCAGATCCTCCTCATCGAGAAGGTCTTCAGAGCCCATTACTTGAACAAAAGAAGCCACCTCGTCCTTCGCCATCTGAGAAGTCATGGTCCCAGCAGCTACACGACGCATGACCGCAGTACGTGCGACCACGCGAACTAAGGCGACATCATCTTCCAACTCCTGGATCTTGGACGATAACGCCTCTTCCCTCTCAGCCTTCTCCCGTCGAACGACCAGCAACTCCTTCTCCAGCTCCTTCGCATGGTCCAAGGCCAATTTCAGCCGTTCTCGCTGTTGGACCTGAAACCCTTCGCTGAGTTCCAGCTTGGATTCCAAGTCCCCAATCTGGACCGACTTAGCGTTAATCTCGTCGGTCAGTTGGGCTAGCTTCTTTTTGGCCTTGTCGGCCTCCTTCTTGGCCAATTTAGCGTCGTCCTGGTTCGACGCTAATTCCTCCTTGATCTTAGCCATTCGCGTATGAAGGCTAAGACTAGTTTGGAGAGCCTATACAAAGAAAAAAGAAAAGATTAGAAGAAGCTGTATAAATAAAGTAAAGTAAAAGCAAACGTACGACAGGGACTTACCAAGAAGGATATACCCGCGATGGAGGCATCTAGGTCCTCGATGTCGGCCTCCTCCATGCGCGCCTTCTGAGCAGGAACGTGAAACTGCTCAAGGACTGGGAAAGTGGCTGCCGTCCTAATCACATCGTCTACCATGAAGTCAGAGGGGATCTGGATTGTCATGGTCGTAAGACCAGACCCCTCTTTCTCCTTGCCCTTGTCGGCCTTCGACGCACCTGTTCCCTTTGCAGGAGGAGCGAAGCTAAGAGGAATAGCCTCTATCCCACCTTCAGCCTTGCGTACGGCATCCTTAGGTGGGGTATCCACAGAAACGTACGACGACCTCGTACGTTTAGCCACCAAACCTTCCTGGGCAGCAGCTTTTCTCTTAGCAGCACGAGCAGCGGCTTCCATCGTCGATGCCTTTTTAGAAGCTGAACCTGCTTAAGAAGAAAAGCCAGAGTTAGAAACATGCAACAAAAAGAATAAGATTAATTGTCATCGAAAAAGTGATTACCTTCCATATCTGCTTCTTCGATCACCTGTACCTCTGGTTCGATGTCACTCTCCTCACCACCCCTCGGCGTCCTATACGTACGATCCGTCACACTATAGCTTAAAAAGTGTGAGATCAGTTCTTTTGACTCCTCGGTGGTCTCAAACCTAAAATTAACAACTACAAAAGGAAAAACGTACGATTAATACATAAAGATAAACGAAAAATACAATAAAAATCAATGCCTAAAGTTACCATTCGAGTTCCACTCAGGAACAACCCAAGATTCGTCAGTGACCGAAGACGTCTGGACGAAGACGTAACGAGACTTCCACCCTCGATCATTCACTTGCGTGCGATGAACAAGCATGGTATCATTCCTACCCTTAGGAAACAATCCAAAGCGATTGTAGGGTAGTCTCGTCACGTTGTAGGCAGAAAGAAGATCATCCACAGAGAATGCACGACGACCCCAATCCTTGGTCACCCGTTCGATTACCAGGATGACACGCCAGAATTGAGGCATCAGTTGCCCCGGAGACAAGTTGAAACGGGACATGAAGGCTCGAGAAAGTGGAGAGTAAGGCCATCGAAATCCGATCTTAAACGGATATTCGAACAGGGCAAAGAACCCCGTCGGAGTATCCGCCGGCCGAATCTCTCCGGCCACTCTTATTTGAGCACCCTCTGGTAACCCTGCTAACTCCCTCAACTCTCCTACTTCTAAACTTTCCGTAATCAAACTCTTAACTTCCGACGACATAATGAACTCTAGTCGACCTAAACTATTTCTCAAACGGGTGAACCTAAGATTATCTAAACCTCTATTACTCTTATTTGCTATTGATTTCAGACGCATGAAACAGGGAAGAAGGAGGTACCTTATAAAGCCTAGTCGCACGAAATCTTTGCCAAAAATAGTCGGATTACGATCTCAAGCAGTTGGTTACGAAATTAAAAAGATTTGTAAAATCTTTTCTCAATATCAAACGCTTTATTTATAGCAACTAAATCATATGAGTCATCAGAGATAATCGTGCCACGCGTCATCATTTAGCCGTTAGAGAACACGCGTCCAGAATAACGGCTAGATAACGCCTATTTTATCAACGTTAATTCGACCGTTTACCAACGTTAATAACGGCTAGATAGCGACTGGTTGTCGTTACCGCTGAGGACCGAAGCAAGATAGATGATGGTGGCGCTCACGCGTTGTCGCCGGAGTAACGGCGGACATTCGATTGCAAAAACGCCGATCGCCACCTGTGGGTGGTGATCGGTGGCGATGGCTACTCACCGGTGGCCGGACCACACACAACCGCCGAGGCCAAACCACCCGTTTGGTGATGGCCAACGTTTTTTCTATCAATGAACGGATTGGTATTGGCGATAAGACGGAATTAGGATTTCACGATCCTCGATAAGTTTTCAGGACAAATCACGAAACTCTAACGGACCCAAAATTACCAGTTTGGTAATGGGCCTATAAGCCCAGTTTTTGGACCAAGTTATGGCCCAAAAGAACTCGTTTTGGTTTTAAAGACTTCTTATCAGAAATTATTTCCTGTTTAATTTTCGTCTAATAAAATTTGTTCAAACCAGTAGGATTGTTTTTCCGGTTTGATAAATCTTTTATAAAAATTAAATTTATCACCTGTTTTTCAAATAGGCCTAATATTATGTTTTTACTTTTTAATTAAAACACAAAGGCCAGTATTTTCGAAATTGGAACGATAAAACCGGTTTGATATAATTTTGGATAAAAGGAAATTATTCTAGCAAATCAGTTTTATTTATAAAAGTGTATATTTATAAAATAGATAAAACTAATTTTAGTTTCGATTTATAAAACTGTCGTTTTATAAATCAGTTTAAAAACCAAGTTTCCTGCAAAAATTGAAACAAGATAATTTTAACGGATCTAGGTTTATTTCCCGCTTTTATATTGCTTGTCTATGCTTTATATAATTGTGTGATTGCTTGAGTTCTATATATGCATCTCAGTTTGAGTTTGTATCTATATCTATTATAGTATTTGCCAACTTAGACCCTTGACATATTCACGGGGAGGCATGCGTGCCATTTACAACCCCTTATGTAATAATGACCTTAGGATAGATGCTTTATTCTTTCGGGATGACGAGGCCAGTGGGAGCCACTAAAATTCTTCAACCTACCGGAGTACTAACAAACATAGCGAGGCCAGTGGGAGCTACGCAAGTTTTGAAGTTTTTGTTAGGGTAAAAATCTACAATCGCACGACAACCGACTATAATCGTAAGATAAATGTTAGGACAATAGTCATGTATTAAGATAAGGTCCTGAGATAAAACCTAAGAGGACTATCGAACAAAGATCAATAAGCATCGAACGTATACAATAAATAAGACGCACGATGACTATATTGTCGTACGACCATACTAACGAATAACATACAAAGTTTATATGTTTGATGCAGATAAGCTGATTATCATATCTAACAATTGTCCACCTTTGAGGAAATCTGAAATTGAGTACTATGCTATGCTCGTTGAAGTCCATCATTACAATGAGCAAGTCGTAAGTTATGTATCATTCGACAGCATCAAGATCGACCGTTACAAGCAAGATTCTCGCAGCAGTTACAATCTGGACATTAACTCTCAGCAATACCGTTGGACAGTTACTCTCCGAGCATTAATTGAAGACAATAACGTTAGACGGTTACGATTCAATCATTGATGAGACACAATACCGTTGGACCGTTATTATCAAGCCACTATATAAGGAGAATCAAGCCAGCATTTCAGGAGGACGAAGTCTATTCGAAGTTCACAAGTTCTATAATCATTATTCTTTAGAATCATCTGTAATTTACATTCGATTTCATAATTCTCTCAGTTGTAATCGTACGACCAAAGCTGTATACTTGAAGGACATCACCCCTGATTGGTGAACATAGTGCTCTGTCGACTTACCTTTTAGGTCGACCGCAGGTTTTTTCCTCGTCTTGAGGTTTTTCCTGCGTCATCAAATTATTTGTCTCATTTTGCTTTTCCGCACTTATCATTGATTGTAATTTCTTTCTCTCGACGGTTAAGCCTCACACAAGTTTCTTACGACATCGAGTTGTGTAATTTTTTACATAAACAGTTTTTAGTAAAATAGGTCATTATTGGTCCTTAGGAAATAAATGTTGGCAAAAACTATAATTAGCTGTTATGTGATTAATTGTTGTTTAATTGCATGGTTGATCATTTGTGATATTGTTTTGGTAAAAAATTACACAATTTAATATCGTAAGATGTTGTGAGGCGAATCCGTCGAGAGAAAGAAATTTAGTTCGATAAAACGTGCGAGGAAATAAATGACAAGACAATTTGATGACGCAGGAAAAACCTCGAGGTCGAGGAAAAAACCTGCGGCCGACTAAAAGAGTATAGCCGACGTTGCAATAAGTATCACCAATAAGGGGTGATGTCCTCGAGAATTACAGCGTAGATCGTGCGATTACAATAAAAGAGAATATAAATTACAAAGAGTAATATCAAGATTGTAGAGAGTGTTTGCTAGCTTCAATGTAATCAGATGTCTTCAAATGAGGTCTTCGAACTCCTTTTATAACTGACTATAGTGTAACTGTCGTCCATAATTGTGTGTTAAATGCAACGGTCATAACCGAAGCTTAATTCTCGCATGTAACGGTTGGAGCTTTATGAGGAGTATATCTTGGTCTTTAACGGTTATTTGTTCTTCAATGTTTGTTGTTTACCTGTTACAAATGATCAATCTCAAGATATATTTATCTGTTAGTATCATTTCATGCGATATCGTATGCTTTGTCGTACGATATAGTATAAAGATCGTTCGACGATTGATTATTATCGATCGAGGGTACACGTATCTCATCTCAGGACCTTATCTTAATACAGGATTATCATCCTGAAAGATATCTTATGATTTTAAGTCGATCGTCGTGCGTCGTGCGATTTTTCACCCAAACAGTTTGCCCCCGAGATTTAGAAAAATTTTATTCTGAATATTTCTGAATCTTTTATCTGCAAAAGTTGATCGTTAGTTATGCTAAAGAATAATCAATTGTTAGTGAATCGAATTTCATTTAAATCAATTTGAATAGGAACGGTTTCGATGACGTCGTCGTGATGACGTGTTTACGACAACTGTTCTCTCAACGGTTGTAATTGAACGCGTGTCATTGTTCGATTGGACCTGCAATACTTGGAGAGAAATTCAGTTTCCATATAATAGATAATTTCAATTTGAATTAGATACATATCTCTTAATTTGTTAGAGCAATCGTTTCCCAAAATCAATCCTCTATTTTCAGCAAGGATTTGAGCGACGATTTATAAGGTACCCTCTTCTTCTTAGTTTTTCATGCGTTTAAAATCCATTGCCCATAAAAGTACTAGAGGTCTTGATACTCTTAGGTTTCTTAGGTTAAGAAGAAGTCTTGATAGGTTGGATTTCATTATGTCGCCTGAGGTTAAGAGTACGATTAAGGATAGTTTAGAGGTTATGGCTTTAAGGGAATTATCAGGATTGCCGGATAATGCTATGGTTAGGGTGGCTAGTGAGATTAGACCAGCGGATGCACCGGCGGGTTTTTTTGCTTTGTTTGAATACCCGTTCAAAATAGGTTTTAGATGGCCATACAGTCCTCTGTCGCGAGCTTTCATGAGTCGTTTCGATCTTTCTCCTGGTCAACTGATGCCCCAATTCTGGAGGGTTATTAACGTCATCGAACGTGTGACGAAGGATTGGGGTCGTCCTGCATTCTCTGTCGATGACCTACTTACGGCGTATGCGGTGAAGCCAACGGAGTATCATCGATACGGTCTTTTTCCCAAAGGCAGAGGGGATTCGATGCTGGTTCACGGTACTCAAGTTCACGACAGGGGTTGGAAGACAAGATACGTATTCGTTCAGTCTTCTTCGGTCTTAGGAGATGGGGATTGGGTGGTTCCAGAGTGGAATCCATTAGGTATAGGTGTTTTTCTTGTAAAATACTTTTATCCGTAACTTTTTGATCTGTTTATCTAATGCTCGACTATTTTTGCAGAATTGATTTCTCGTTCGACCCTACTGAAGAATCAAAGGTTGCAGTCGAACGATTCTTATCGTACAGCATCAGTGAACGTTTTTACTCTACCCAGAAGGCTAAAGAGATCGTGGTAGAGTGTGAAGAAGAAGAAGTTACGCAAACAGATCCTAAAGTCCAAGTGATCTCAGAGGAGGAGATGGAAGGTATATCGTACGTTTAACATATCGTACGATATTATTTTATTATTTGCTTCTTATACGTATTTTGCTTTTATAGGATCATCAAAGAAACCGTCGAGGAGGGCTGAACAGTTGGAGGCTGCCAGGAGGGCGGCTTTGAAGAAGAAAGAAATGGCTGGGGGTGAACCTCCAGCAAAACGTACGAGGTCTACGTCTGAGACCTCCGATCCGTCGCATGAAACCGTTCGAAAGGTGGATGACGCGATCAATGCTTCGCCGATCAGGTCTGTCCCTCCTGAGGATCAGCCGTAGGGAACCAAAGCAACAAAGACTCCTGCGAAGGCGCCAAAGAAGACGTCTTTCGATGTCGGTTCATCCTCGATGAACATAACCCTACCTAAGGGTTTCCTGGAGGGAGACGTCATGAAGAAGGAAGACATTTTCCCAGCCATCGAACAGTTCCTGCTTCCTTCTCAAAAGGAAGAATTTTCCAAGCTGAGGTTCGAAGAGATCGATGCTGCGGCTGTAGGCCTCTCCTTCTTGGTAGGTATTCTTTCTATCGCATGATTTGTTTTCTGATATCGTACGATTTTAATTAACTTTCTTTGCTTTCCAGGGCTTTCAAGCCAGCCTTGGTCTTCATTCTCGGATGGAGACCATAAAGAATGACATGCGAGCCAAGATGGCTAGTGAGAGGGCTGCTGTGAAGGAAGCTGACAAGGCCAAGGAGAAGGTCTTCAAACTTGCGGCTGACTTGGAGGCTAAACAGGTCAAGATCGATGACCTAGAGGCGAAACTCGAAGAAGTGGAGCGTGTGAGAGAGGAGCAGCGGGCTCGTATGAAGATCGTTCTGGATCGCTCGTCCAAATTGGAGGAAGACTTGAAAGCGATGCAACTAGAAAAGGCATCGAGGGAAGAAGTCTTATCTTCTGAGATCCAGGATTTGAAGGACGAGGCGGCGTTAATAAGGGTCGTAGCTCGTGCGGCCCTTATGCGTCGTGTGATAGCTGGAACCCTCACTATTGGGATCGCTAAGGAAGAATTGGAGGCCTTCCGTGAGCTTATGGGATCGGAGGATCTCTTGGATGCCGACGATCTCAAGGATCTAGATGAGGAGGTCGGAGAGAAGCCTGTCGAGGTTACTGCCGTTGGGGAGGAGACTCAAGATGAAATGGTCTCTGGATCCACTCCAGTGATCTTGACTACTGAAGAGATTCCTCCTAAGATCGTGGGATCTACGGATGCTGCTGAAGGATCGGGCGATGGTGCTGGAGTTGTGGGATCCGATGCCCCTTTTAGTACTTAGTTTTATTTTGTAATCGTACGATTTTTCTTTCTGTTAAGTACTTTTTTATTTTGTTTAAGTACTTTTGGAATGAATGATTTTAGTTTATCGTACATGTCAACTTGTGTTTTTAGAACTTAGTTCTTTTTAGAAACGTTTCTTTATTTTATATCGTGCGACTGGCGTTTTATCTTGCGCGCGTGCATATTGTGATCGTGCGTTATAAGCTTAGGTTATTCGTGCAATACTTGCGATATTCGTGCGATACATGCGATATTCGTGCGATACATGCGTTATTCATGCGATACCTGCGATAAAAAAGAGTGGCTAAGGGGTGGCCGTTGGTTTGACCAACGGCGCTCCGACGCCCAAGTCAGTAATCGTTCGTAAATAAGGTAATAATAAGAAATGAAAAAGGTTTAGAAGTAATACCTCTTAAGATGGATTGCATTCCAACTTCGTGGAATTTCTTTACCTTCGATGGTTGTAAGCTTGTATGCACCATTTCCAATAATCTTAGAGATTATATAAGGTCCTTCCCATTTGATGGAAAGTTTTCCTGCGTTTAGCTCTTGAGTATTCTGAAATACCTGTCGTAGGACATAATCACCTACTTGGAAAATTTTTGCTTTAACTTTCTTGTTGAAATGTCGTTCGATCATGGCTTTTTGTAATGCCATTTTTTGGAACGCCTTTTCTCTAAGTTCTTCCAATGCATCTAGATCATAATATAGATTTATTACGTTTTGATCCATTGTACGATGCCTTGCTATTGGAAGTTGAGATTCGATTGGTAGTACTGCTTCACATCCATAAACGAGGGAGAAGGGCGTTTGTCCAGTTGAGGTCCTTGGAGTCGTACGATTTGCCCATAAGACTGAAGGTAATTCTTCGACCCATCTTCCCTTTGCTTCCTTTAGCCTTTTTCGAATCGAATTAATGATGACTTTGTTACTCGATTCTGCTAGACCATTGGATTGTGGGTATCTGGGTGTCGAAGTAATCAACCTAATTCCACGTTCATCGCAGAATTTACGAGTTCTTTCGCTTATGAATTGCGAACCATTATCGCACATGATCTCCGATGGTACTCCAAACCTGTATATAATGTTAGTTTGGATAAAAGAAATAACTTCCTTATCTCTTACCTGAGAAAAAGCAGCAGCTTCGATCCATTTGGAAAAATAATCGGTGAGAACAAGCAAGTAAACTTTTTGTCCTGGAGCAGGAGGTAATTTTCCTACGATGTCCATCCCCCATCACATGAATGGCCATGGGATTAGGACAGAATGTAGGGGTTCGGAAGGTAAGTGAGACATACCTGAATGTCTCTGACAGGCGTCGCATCTTTGTACGTACCTCATAGCGTCTTCTCGAAGAGTAGGCCAATAGTAGCCTTGTCGTGAGATTCTATTTGCAAGACTTCGTCCTCCAGAATGGTTTCCGCATTCTCCATCGTGCATCTCTTGTAGGATCTGATTCATATGCTTTTGACTCGTTATGCATCGTAGGATTAATCCAGATGTGGATTTGCGATATAGTCTTCCTTCGAAGATTGTATACCGCGAGGCCTTTACTTTGATCTTTCTGGCTTCCATCTTGTCGTCGGGAAGTCTATCATACTTTAGATAACTCCATATATCGAGCGACCAGTTGTAGACTTCTTCGACCATTTGTACTTTTTCTTTTGCTTCGATGGAAGACATCGTAAGATGAATTATTGGGATGTTCTCCAAAGTTGGTTCACTGAATGCGGATCCCAGATTAGCCAAAGCGTCAGCTTGTACGTTCAAATCTCTTGGGATTTGTTCTATCGAGAACTTTTCGAATCGTGCGATGCTTTCTTTAGAGATCTCAAGATATACCATCATTTTTGAATCTTTTGCTTGAAAATCACCGTTAATTTGATTCACCACTAGTAACGAGTCACTTCGTACGTGCAGACATCGTGCCCCCGAGTTATAAGCTATTTCCAATCCAGCAATTAAGGCTTCATATTCTGCTTCGTTGTTGGTAGCCTTGAATTCACATCGTATTGAGTATACCATGTTCCCCCCGTGTGATGATTTCAGGACAATTCCTAATCCCGATCCTCTTAAGTTAGAGGATCCATCAACGTATAGGGTCCAAGGCTGATTGTCTTGAATCATCACATTGTTGATTTCGTCGTGCGATGGTTGCTCTACTTCTGGACTGAATTCTGCCACGAAATCTGCCAACGCTTGAGACTTTATCGCCGTTCTGGGTTTGTACGTGAGATCAAATCCTCTTAGGTAGATACTCCATTTGGCTAATCGACCCGTAAGTTCAGGCTTACGAAGTACGGTCTTGAGAGGATAATTGGTTACGACTATTATATGATGCGATTCAAAATAATGTCGTAACTTTTTAGCTGCTGTCACGAGACCTAAGAGCAATTTTTCCATCGATGTATATCTGGTCTCGGCATTTAGAAAGGATTTACTTATGTAGTAAATCGGATGTTGTTGTTGATCGTCCTCTCGTACGAGAACTGCACTTACTGCATTGTTGCTGACGGCTAAGTATAATTGCAAGCTTTCGCCTTCAATCGGTTTTGTCAACAATGGAGGGGAGGCCATGTACTGCTTCAGATCTTGCAATGCTTTTTCATGAGCCTCTGTCCAGTTGAAACCTTGGTTTTTACGTAGTACATTGTAAAATAAGTGGCATTTGTCAGATGATCGTGAGATGAATCTGTTTAATGCCGCCACTCGTCCAGTAAGCTTTTGTACTTCTTTCACGTTTCTCGGGGATTGTATCTCTTTGATGGCCTTGATCTGCTCTGGACTTGCCTCTATCCCACGTTGAGTGACCATGTATCCGAGGAATTTTCCAGCACGTACTCCGAAGGTGTAATAACCAGAATTTTATCTGATGACTTAAGTTAGAATTTCTCCGTTAAGTTGGTCTTTTGATAAGAATGTTAGATTATAGGGGCTAAAGGTGACACTTTTGGGAAATTGTTAATGAGTGGGATTAATCTATTTTGGGTATGGGCTTAGCCCATGGCCCATACTATTTATGGTATGGAAACCCTAAACCTAATCATTTTTGGGAAAAATCTGATTTGAGAAGAGTGTGTGAAGTGTGTGTTTTTGGGAGGAAAATTTATTCATCATCATCATCTTCAAGAGGCTCATTCTACCCAATCAAGGTAAGATATATAGTTTTAAGCTCTAAAATTTGTTGCTTATTGATTATTGCTTAAGTTAGAACCAATTGGGAGTCTTTTGATCGAGTTTAGGCCTGTTAGGATCGACTTTTGGTCGATTATAGGCTGTTTTTTCGGTGCTGATCATATTCCCCGAATTGGGAGTTCATAATTCCCGAATTGGGAAATCATGATTCCCGGATCGGGAGTTCATGATTCCCGAATCGGGAAAGTGTGATTCCCGAATCGGGAGTTTCACTCGGGTGTTGGATAGAAGCTCATTTCTTCGATTGCCTTTCCCAATTGGAAAATCTAAGATTTCCGAATCGGGGATTTGGCTATCTTAGTCGTCACTTTGACCTCGTATCGTTTGAATTCGGGTTTTTGGAGTGGGATGCTTCCCGAATCGGGAATTGGCGTTTCCCGAATCGGGAATTGCCATTTCCCGAATCGGGAGTGGTAGTGTCCCGAATCGGGATTCTTGAGTCGGGTTTTGAGAGGTCTGCAACGTTAGGGTTAGTTTTGGGAGAAGGTTTTCCATAGTAGTTCAACCCCTTAGAAATAAAAATTTTTCGAGGGGCGCTGCCCCTCAGACCCCGCAAGGGCGGCTCCCCTTGACCCCGTCCGCTAACCGGGTAGCGGAACCCCCGTGCTGGGTCTGCCTAGGGGTATTTTAGTTGTGGGTTTTGTCTAAGTGCGAATCACTAATGCCTTAGGAATTTGTACAGATACCGGGAGTTAGAGTAAGCAGCAAGTTAAGCTCAGGTGAGTTCCCTTGTCTGAAAATGAATGGACTGCTTTTATTGTTTTAAACATATCCTTTCGATTTGCAAATGTTTGATGATATTAATGTGATTTGTGAAATTATAAATGGTTGTGAATGCTATATTGATGATCATCATATACATGCTATTTTTACCCTTTCGGGATTGCATCGTGAGTAATGAGTACCATGGGACCGTACATCCCTGGGAAGTTTAGTGGTGTGAGGCACGGACTACGTCCGTCACTCCTTAAATGAGAATCGGGGAGATCCGGCCACGTAAGGTTGATTGTGGGATGGTGCGAGGCACGGACTATGTCCGTCACTCCTTAAATTGTGTATCCGGGGGATCCGGCCATCCGGTTTGTTGTATTGCGATTTTATTACTCATGATGCTTTCCTGTTTATTTGAGATATCTGATCTTACGGCCAGCGGGCCGGAACTGTGTTTTAAACTGTTTCTGAGGGAATTCACTAGACCTTTCGGTCTAACCCTCGTTTTCAAAATCTCAAACCTTTTTCAGGGAAAGATCGTGAGGCAAGAGGCAAGGAGAAGGTAGGCGTTTAGAGTAGCGCTACCGGTAGAAGTTTAGTGTTTACCCTAAATTTAGAATCTCAGCTGTGGAGGGTTGTTCCGCATGCACTCTTTAGCTACTTACTTTTGAACCAAAGATTATGAGATTGTGTTTTAGATCACTGGGATTTATATTATATGCATATTATTACTGTTTTGGGTTTTTGGGGTGTTACAGAAGGAACATTTCGTAGGATTGAGTTTCATTTTGTATTGTCGTAAGATATCGAACGATTGCTTCAAATGATCAATGTGATCATGTGATCGTTCGGATTTTACTAGCATATTGTTTGGGTGAAATTTTATCATCGAACGATCGAACGATTAAAATCGTAAGATATCTTCCAGGATGATATTCCTGTATTAAGATAAGGTCCTGAAGTAAAGATATAACTACCATCAAACAGAGATAAGTGGTCATCGAAGATAATCGTACGATATCATCATATGATCCTACGATTAACCTAACGATATACATGTTTGAGTTTATTCTTATTGCAGGCATGCTCATCTAAGATAAGCTCGAAGCATAGTCATCGCCTATCAAGCCCGATATGACCGTTTGAACCAGATATGCTCACCATTAAAGAGCCCGGACGTTACGATCGTGAAACACTCTTCAGTTATAGCCGTTGCATTTATTGCTCAATTATGATCAAACGGTTACAAGCTCAACAACTATAAAAAGAGACTCAAGACTGCACACAAGGGACAACTAATTCAAAAAAGGAGATATAGCAATTACAATATTATTCTCTGTATTTACATTCGATAGCATTCATTTCCTTATTGTAATCGTACGATACAACTGTAACATCGAGGATATCACCCCTTATTGGTGATCAATAGTGCAACGTCGACTATCCTATTTAGTCGGCCGCAGGTTTTTTCCTCGATTCAGAGGTTTTTCCTGCGTCATCAATCTTTTTGTCTATTTATTCTCATTTATCGTACGTTTTATCGAACAAGAGTTCTTTCTTTTGACGATTTTGCCTCACGACATCTTACGATAATACTTAAGTAAATTTTTTACACAAACAGTTTGGCGCCCACCGTGGGGCCCGTTTTGAGAAAATCTTGTTCGATAAGGCGTCAGCTTACTAACCTATTTCTCCGAGCTTCTTTGTGAATTGAGTGCAGGAACATGGCAAGCAGTTCTCAAACAACCTTGCAGCAACAATTGGCAGCAGCACAAGAACAAATCCAATGGTTGAATGAGCAGAATTTACAAATGAATGGCGAACTGTCTAGATTGAGAGCATCGAATCCGCAAACTTCTCACATCCCAGTTTCCATTCATCAACAAAGGCCATTCTTTCCTCAAAATCCACCCCCTGTTTCTCAACCTCCATTTGTCCAACCACAAATGTCACAATCTTTCATTCCACCTCAAATATCGCAAGTTAACTTGCCACCACCACCGCAAATATCGCAAGTTAGCTTACCACCGCCACCTCCAGTCAACAATTCACGTCCTATCTTCCCTCCGTTACCATCAGGTCCTTACCCAGGAGCAACCACGTTTACTTACAACCAACCTCAAACAGGGCCTCGTCCCTTTATACCTATTCCAGAACCTATATCGCACGTTCCCACCGCAGCTACCCCCATAACTCATATTCCAAACTTATCGAACGTTTCAGGAACCTCTAGTAATCCACCGCCCAATGATATCGTGGATATTCGACTAAAAATGCTAGAAGAACAAAATAAAGCAATGCTCGCATTGTTAACCAAACTTCCTGGAGCTGCTGTACCCATCGAAGTTGAACCTAAAACTGGATTCCAAGCCTCACCCTATATCGATGAGATTGCTCTCGTTGATATTCCCAAAAAATATAACATCCCAGCTTTCACACCAAAATACTCTGGAATCTCCGATCCTGTGGAACACATCGCACAATACAAGCAACTAGTGTGGACAGTTCCTATTCCAACCCAGTTTCAAGAAATATGTATGTGCAAGGGCTTTGGATCAACACTTACCGGAGCTGCGTTGCAGTGGTTAATCAATTTGAAACCCAAGAGCATTGCATCGTGGTCTGAGTTAGTAAACCAGTTTACTCGACAGTTTGCAAGCAGTCGCAAGATGGAGAAACAAACAAGCGATCTCTACTATGTCGTGCAAAAAACAGGTGAAACCATTCGTGAATATTTTAACAGGTTCAATGCAGAGATGATCGAAGTTAAGAACTGCGATGTGCGGACGGCGATCGAAGCATACAAACGTGGATTAGATACATCCTCGGAGTTATATACAGATTTAACGAAGTATCTGGTTGTGTAAAAAATTTACTTAAGTATTATCGTAAGATGTCGTGAGGCAAAATCGTCAAAAGAAAGAACTCTTGTTCGATAAAACGTACGATAAATGAGAATAAATAGACAAAAAGATTGATGACGCAGGAAAAACCTCTGAATCGAGGAAAAAACCTGCGGCCGACTAAATAGGATAGTCGACGTTGCACTATTGATCACCAATAAGGGGTGATATCCTCGATGTTACAGTTGTATCGTACGATTACAATAAGGAAATGAATGCTATCGAATGTAAATACAGAGAATAATATTGTAATTGCTATATCTCCCTTTTGAATTAGTTGTCCCTTGTGTGCAGTCTTGAGTCTCTTTTTATAGTTGTTGAGCTTGTAACCGTTTGATCATAATTGAGCAATAAATGCAACGGCTATAACTGAAGAGTGTTTCACGATCGTAACGTCCGGGCTCTTTAATGGTGAGCATATCTGGTTCAAACGGTCATATCGGGCTTGATAGGCGATGACTATGCTTCGAGCTTATCTTAGATGAGCATGCCTGCAATAAGAATAAACTCAAACATGTATATCGTTAGGTTAATCGTAGGATCATATGATGATATCGTACGATTATCTTCGATGACCACTTATCTCTGTTTGATGGTAGTTATATCTTTACTTCAGGACCTTATCTTAATACAGGAATATCATCCTGGAAGATATCTTACGATTTTAATCGTTCGATCGTTCGATGATAAAATTTCACCCAAACAGTTTGCCCCCAAGATTTAGAAAAATAAGTTATTGATTTTCTGAATCTTACATCTGCAAAATTAAATTGTTAGCACATCGATTTTATCATGATTAATCTATCGAATCTGAACCGTTTTTCACGTTAACGGCGTCATAACCTGGTTAAGTGCAAGCTGTCAATGCAACGGTTATAAGGGACAGGTGTCGATGTTCGATTCGACCTCAATTTCTTGGGAAGGAGTTTAATTTCATATAAAGATAAGATTTCTTCCATAATTATCTCCAAATCTTTTCCGATTTTCGAATTCAAATTCAACTCAAACCGAATCCTTCTAATCTTTAAGAAGATTTGGATCTAATTCGCCTATAAGGTACCTTTCTTCCCTAGTTTCAATTTCAGTTCATGCGTTTGAAAATTAAGGCTGATAAGAACCCTAGAAACTTCGATTTATTGCGTTTCGATAGGTTGCGTAGAAGTCTAGATCGACTTTGTTTTAGGGAAATCATGGAGGTTAGGAGCACAATCCAGGGAGAAATCGACCTAATCCACCTTAGGAAACTTGCTAGGATGCCTAAGGAGGCTGTAATCAAATCACCCGGTGAGGTTAGACCCGCCGAAGCTCCGGCAGGTTTCTTTGCCTTGTTCGAATACCCATTTAAGATAGGATTCACTTGGCCTTACAGTCCTCTATCTCGTGCCTTCATGACACGTTTTAGCCTTTCCCCTGGACAGCTCATGCCCCAATTCTGGAGGGTCGTGAGTGTTATCGAACGTGTAACGGAAAATTGGGGTAGAGACCCTTTCACCGTCGATGATCTTCTTTCGGCGTACACCGTTAAACCCTCTGATTACGATAGGTATGGGATTTATCCCAAGGGTAGGGGTGATGCCATGTTAGTACATGGTACTCAGGCGTTTGATCGAGGGTGGAAGGCTCGATATGCGTTCGTACGATCCTCATCGGTCTTGGAGGAAGGTGGATGGGTAGCCCCAGAATGGAACTCACTAGGTATAGGTCGTCTTATGTATTTAATTTTAATTTTATCGTATAATTTCTCATCGTGCGTTTCTTTTTACAGAGATCGAATTTGTTTTCGAGGAATCCACCGAGGCTGTTAATCGCTTCTTGGAGTACGGTGTTCAAGAAAGATCGTACGCCAGATCGAAGGGAAAAAGCCCAAGGGAGGATAGCGACGAAGAGCTCGAAGTTCAAGTGTTAAGTGAAGGAGAAGAAGAAGAAGAGATGGAAGGTAAATCGTACGATAATTTCTTCCTCTTACGTTTTCTTGACTTTATCGTACGATACTAACGCATGTTTTTCTTGCTTATTTCAGGCCAAAAGAAACCTGCTAAGAAGTTGGCCAACTTAGCGGCGGCCAAGAGGGCTCTGGGGAAGAAGAAGGGGATAAGTGGCATGGAGCCACAGCCTAAGAAGACAAGGTCTTCTTCGGGTGCTTCGATTGCATCAACGGAAGCCGTACGACAGGCGGATGATGTGGTCGATGCGACCCCGATTCATACTGCTCCTCCTCCTTCGATGTCTCCTACGATGCCAAAGGAGAAAAGAGCTTCGGTCAAGCCTCCAAAGGGGAAGGAAGGTGAGTCGTCGATTCACATTTCTTTACCCTCAAACTTTCTGGATGGCGATGTCATCAACCAGGATGATCTCTTCCCTGCTATCGAACAGTACCTGCTTCCATCGCAGAAAGCCCATATGGACACTCGTCGGATTGGCGAGCTGGATGCTGGTGCGGTTGGGTACTCCTTCATGGTAAGCTATCGTACGATGTTTGTATCTTACGATTATATTATTACGTGTTGATCCAGCTCTCCTAAGACCTGATGAAATGATAATGATCCTAAATCTTTACTTAGTGAATAGGTTTTTACTTCTGTTATAGCTTGAGGAATTATCACTGGGTCTGTTCAGTGTTATTCCATGTTACTTATGCTGTAACTTAATTTTATAGATTTCAGGATCAGGATCAGGAGACTAACGAGTCTGTTCTGCAGTCTACTGATCCTGTCCACTGAAGTGAAGACCTCCTCCTGAAGACATTAAGATCATACAAAAAGAACCATCAGCGACGTCGAAGAAATAGCTGATGACAGGAACAGCATGCTCGTGATCTGAAGACGGAACTCAGTGATAGCAGTCTGTCCACTATCGTATGACATCCTGAAGATTCATCAGGATACACGTGACCCTGAACGTCCCCAGTTTCAGGACTCTAGTCACTGATCAGTATCCTGATCCTGAAGGATTAGAACAATGTCTTAGTCTAATGCACAAAAGGATTACACGCCTTTTCTGACACAATAGTACATAAGGGCAGTTACTTTACTGTTCCCTCCGTACTTATCAGACCATAAGGCAACTGTTTACAAACATCCTCTTTTACACACCATGCAAAGAGTATTTGTTTATAGTAAATAGTACAACAGACCACTCACATTGTGACACGTCACAATATTAGGTCTGCATGCATTTAATGCATGGAGTATAAATAGGACGTGAAGAGATGTTCTCCATACTTCTTCTTCATCCTAAAATACTCAAGTCCTTTCTCTCTTTATCCCTCTATCTTCTTTCTTTATTCTCTTCTCACTTAGTGCATAGTGAAAGAACTTAGATTGTTTAGTTTAGACTATTTGTCTTTTCTATTTCCGCAACAATCTGTAAATTCATATTGTTTATAAAACAAGAATTTAAAAGTGAGAAATTTGTGTGATTATATTCAACCCCCCCCCCCCCCTTCTATAATCCCATACACTATCCTTACTTGAAGGTCACCTACTTGGGACCAACAAGTGGTATCAGAGCGAGTACAAGCTCTCATTTTCTTCTTAAGAAAAATCTTGTGATCCTCTCTCTTCTTATTCTATGGCTCTTCAAGCTAAGGATAACTACTTTGATACCGGCTCTGCTGGAAAGCCTCCTCGGTTTAACAAAGACAACTTCTCTCTTTGGAAAACCAGGATGGAACTTTTCCTCTCTGGTTCTGATCCCCAGATTCCTTATTTTCTGGAAAACGGACCACATGTGCCTACACAAACCGTCCACCCCATTGCAGCTGCTGCTGGTCAACCTGCTGTTCCTGAAAGACAGCTGGTAAAGCCCGTAACTGACTGGAATGATGAAGATAGACGCCTGGTCAACATTGACACCAAGGCTAGGTCTCTCATTGCCATGTCTCTCCCTGATGACGTCTTTCATTCTGTCTGTCACCTTCGCTCTGCTAAGGAGATATGGGACACTCTCTGTGTTCAATATGAAGGTACCGTCGTACTTATGGAATCAAGAAAGATTTTCTTGGTTCGACAGTACGAAAGCTTTATTCATCAGAAGGATGAAACTCTCTCCCAGCTACATCAGAGATTCAACTGTCTTCTGATTGATCTGAAGACCATCGGTACTACCTACTCTAACTCTGAGGTGGTTACCAAGTTCATGGAAGCTCTTCCTGAACATTGGGAAATCTACACCTCCTGCTTAACTATGTCAAAGGACATAAAGACACTCACTCTAAGTGAGCTGTACGGTATTCTTCTGAACCGTGAACAACAGAAGAAACTGAAAAAGAATCTCATAAGAGATTCTAAAGAATCCAAAAGCACATCTGTTGCATTGGTTTCTGATTCAGTTCCTCCTGTTGCTGCTTCTTCTTCTTCAGTAACAATTACTGAATTAGAATCTTCTGACTCTGACATGTCAGAAGACCCTGAATTCAATGAATCTCTTGCTCTTCTAACTAGATCTTTCAAAAAGTTTGCCAAAAAGGGAAACTTCCATAAAAAGAAACATCTTTCTATTACTGACAAGCCTAAGTCAGATCCTGTTGACAAGGCTACTGCTATCTGCTACAACTGTCAGGGCAAAGGACACTTTGCTAATGATTGCAGGTACAGAAAAAGTCAGTTTGCTCCCTCCTCTGCAAAATCTTCTTCCAAGAACCCCAAATACCAACGCCTGAAGGAAAAGTACAAAAAGATGAAAACTCAGCGTAAAGGCAAAGGTTTAATCGCAGAAGACTGCGACTGGGATGATGTATCCTCTGATGACTCGTCTGATGAGGAAGATACTCAAGTGGCACTCATGGCCATTATTGAGGAACCTACCTTAGCTCTCATGGCTAAGATAGAAGAGGTTCCTGAAGAGATTCCTCCTCAGGATCCTGAAGCTTCTTCTTCCACAACTCCTGAAGCTTCCACCTCTGCGACTGATTCTTCCAGTCAGGTACCTATTCCTCTCATCCCTCTTGAAAGCTTAACACAGTTAGACCTGGTCACTCTTGACCTTTACGAAGCCCTAAATGGTAAAACATCTGCTGAAAAAATGAATATTGACCTTAGAGGACAACTCAAAGAATGTCAAGAAAAATTAAAACAGCTTACCATTGTAGAAGAAAATTATAAGGATCAGGTCACTGTAAACAAAACTCTTTGTATTGAAAGAGAAATGGCTCTTGCTGCCAAAGAGAAGGCCCTTGCCCAATTAAATGCTGAAAAAGTCACCATCAAAGGATGGAGTGACGCCTCTGAAAAAGTTGATGAAATATTAGCTTCAGGGAGGCCTGATAAAAGCAAGAGAGGTCTTGGATTCTTTCGTGGTTACAAGAAAGAAGAAACTAAGTCTGATAGTTCCATGCTCAAATTTAGAAAATTTGTTTCTTCTATTCCTCTTCCTAATGCCTCTGAAAACACCCCTTCTTCTTCTTCTTCTAACACTCACCCTGAAGGTGCTCTTAAGAGCAAAAAGAATACAGTTAAGGATAAATCCAAAACTGAAACACCTTCAAAGACCAAGGGTCCTAAACCCAAGAACAAAGTTCTGGGTGGTGGTCCTTCAGTCTCTGGAACTAAGTCTCTTTCTCAGAGTCCTGCTCCTAGACTGAAGATTGACCTGAAGCAAAAGACTCAGGAGAAGAAACCAATTCCTCCAATGTCCAATGCTAAAGGCATACTTGGTGCAGGTCCTGCTCACCTAAAGTTCAAAAACTTTCTGGACCACACTAAACGCTTTCAATATCGCAAATGCTATCACTGTGGATTAAATGACCATATTGCGAGTAAGTGTCCTGATGCTACCAAAGCTGAAAAATCAGCTAAGGTAAAGAAGATTCCCAAGACTGAGAAATCAGTCAAAGGAAAGAAGGTTGTCAAGACTGTTCCTTCAGTCAAGACTCCAGCCTCCTGTACTGATACTTCAGTAAAGGCTGACACTGATTCAACCAGTCCTACTGATACTTTTGGATCCATAGTTCTATGGGTACCAAAGAAAACTTAAACTCTGTATTTTACAGGATAAGGGCATCTGGTACTTGGACAGTGGATGCTCTCGACACATGACTGGTTCTAAATCTGTCCTCACTAACTACCGTGAAGAAAGAGGTCCTGCTGTGACCTTTGGCGGAAACGGTAGAGGCCAAACCCGAGGGTATGGCACTCTGACCAACGGAGTAACTACTTTCAAAAGAGTTGCTTATGTTGAAGGCCTGATGCATAATCTTCTGAGCATCAGTCAACTGTGTGATAAGAATCACAAAGTTTCTTTCTCTAAGAAAAAGTGCAAAGTCAAGAACAGGAAAAAGGAAGTCATTCTCAATGGTGTTAGACATGCAGATATCTACATCATCAATATGAATACTTCCACTGATAACTTCTGTTTCGTATCACGTGCTTCCACTGATATGAATTGGCTCTGGCACAAGCGTCTCTCTCATCTCAACTTCAAGACGCTGAATCAACTCTGCATCAACAACCTGGTCATTGGTCTTCCTGACTTTCGCTATACAAAGGAATCTCTTTGTTCAGCATGTGAGAAAGGAAAACAGACCAGGGCTAGCTTCAAGTCCAAGCAGATTTCCTCCATCAGCTCTCCTCTACAACTTCTCCACATGGATCTCTTTGGACCTGTTAATGTCCAATCCATTGGTGGAAAGAAATATACTCTGGTGATCGTAGATGAATATTCCAGATATACTTGGGTTTTCTTCCTACGTGCCAAGAGTGATGCTCCTGAAGAAATCATCCTGTTCGTCAGGAAGATGGAAAAACTCAACAACCTTACTGTTCGTTCAATAAGAAGTGACCATGGGACTGAGTTCAAAAACAGTACCCTGGAATCTTTCTTTGAACAGAAAGGTATCTCTCAAAACTTCTCCTCTGTGAGAACTCCTCAGCAAAATGGTGTTGCTGAAAGACGAAACAGGACGCTGATCGAAGCTGCTAGATCTATGCTGAGTGAAGCCAACCTTGCCACTCAGTTCTGGGCTGAAGCTGTAAATACTGCTTGTTACACTCAGAACAGATCTCTGATTGTCAAGCGTTTCAGAAGAACAGCTTACGAACTCTTTCGTAACAGGAAACCATCAATCAAACATCTCCATATCTTTGGTTGTGTCTGCTACATCCTGAACAACAAAGATAATCTTGGAAAGTTTGATTCCAAATCTGATGATGGAATTTTCCTCGGATACTCATCCATTTCTAAAACTTACCGTGTGTTCAACAAACGAAGACAAACCATTGAGGAAACGATTCATGTCAAGTTTGATGAATCGGGTCCTACCTTTCCTCACCCAAATGATAATACTGAAATCAATCAGTGGGCTGACTCTTTCTTTCAAGTCCCTGAACCTCCTATTGTTGATCCTTCTTCTCAAGACCTTCCTGATGGTTTTG